>APFE031704936.1:0-74177 GCA_000404065.3 Pinus taeda | reverse complement strand
GCGAAAGGCAAGAAGCAAGACATGTCCAAGGTGAAGTGCTTTCACTGTCACCAGCACAGACATTATGCCACAAATTGTCCGCAGAAGAAGAAAAATAAGCAAGTTGTTGGATCTGCAGCGGGAGAGGCCTTAGCCTCACAATTTGAGCTGGATTTTTCATTGATCGCATGCTTGGTATCAAGTGTGATGGGATCGGTATGGTTCTTGGACAGTGGTGCATCTTTTCACATGACAGGAGATTGAGATTTGTTTTCTGATATGGATGAGAAAGATCTTGGAGTGCACATCAAGATGGGCAATGATGGTAGATACAGTGCGACCGGTATCAATACCATTTCCTTTGAGAGGGAGTATGGTAAACCCTTCGTATTGAAGGAAGTGATGCATGTTCTAGGATTGAAGAAGAATCTTCTCTCTTTGGCGATGTTAGAAGACAAGGGATATGATGTTGTCTTCGGCGAGGGAAAGGCTTTCCTGCGCAGTAAGACAACTGGAGAAACTCGGAAGATAGGGGTTCGAGTCAAGAACCTTTATCAATTGCATGTAGATGGCTACGCAGAAATGGCATGCAAGGTAGAAGGAGCGGTGAGCCGAGATGATGGCGAGTTGTGGCACCGGAGATTGGGCCACCTTCACCATGGAGCTTTGAAGATACTGCAGCAGATTTCTACTGGGCTTCTTAAAGGCACTCTTGCACAGTCAGATCAGTGCAAGGGGTGTACTTTGGGAAAATTTGTGAAAGCCACCTTTCATGAGAAGGATAGTCGTGCCACAACGATCCTTGAGAGAATTCACACAGACATGTGTGGACCTTTCTCAATAGCTTCGACAATAAAGCACAAGTATTATGTGATCTTTGTTGATGATTTCTCTTGAAAGTGCTAGATCTTCTTCATGCAGAAGAAGAGCGAGACATAATCAAAGTTCTGTGAGTTCAAAGCACTGGTCGAGAAGGAATCGGGGAAGAAGGTGAAGGCTCTTAGGAGCGACAATGGTGGTGAATTCATCTCTAGTGAGTTCAAGGACTTCTGCAGCGTAGAAGGGATTCAAAGAGAGCTCATAGCTCCTCATAACCCATAGCAGAACAGGGTTGCTGAGCGGAAGAACATAACGATCGTGGGCGCTACATGTGCAATGTTGCATGATTAGGGCCTACCCCTTCACTTGTGGGTGGAGGCATGCAATACTGCAGTATATGTGCAGAATCGTTGTCCTCACAAGATACTTGGCATGAGTACACCTGAGAAGGCTTATTCTGGTAAGAGGCCTTATATTTCCCATTTGAGGATTTTTGGTTCTCCTATTTACATGCATGTGATGAAGGATGCCAGGAAGAAGTTGGAACCGACCGTAGAGGTTGGGTAGATGATGAAGAGTTGGAGGAGAAGATCATCTAGGGATTCGTTCCCTACTACTGGAGGATCAATAATAATAATAAGTCAACAAGATATTATGGAATTATGGCACAAATGGTGGAACTCCAATGATTGAGAAAATCTAGGAATGTGTTCCACTAATCAAGGGAGCAGATCCACCAATCAAAGGGACTAAATCTACTAATCAAGGTATTTTGGTGGGGAAAGCTTCCTCCATTCATGGGGAATGATTCCCAATCATTTTGTATAAGTACCATGTCGATTTTTCCTCTAGGGGACTTTTTTGGATCTTTAGACTTTTAGATTTTGATTAATGTTATGATGTAGAGAGCTTGTAGTTTTGCAAAGATGTAATTATTTTGATGAAAATAATGAAGATTAGTGTCATGTTCAGCTTCTAGATCTTGTTCTCCTCCATAGGTGTCTAAGTTTCCTTGGGCTTGGCCATCCCAGGAACCTGAGAGCCCTTTTTGTACCATTTTCTTTCCTTCTTTTTATTTCTTATTCACATGCATCTCTAGTTCTTATGTCTTTATATTTCTGATTTAGTTTCTTGTTGTAAGATTGATTTAATGGTTAAGTAATAAAAATAGAGATTGAGTTGTCAATGTAGTTAGGATAGGATTTGATTCATAAAAGAGGAAAGAATGTAATGACAAAGAGCTTATATGGTCGAGAATAGAGTGAGTAAGAGAGAGGTGTGACAGAGATAGGGTTTGAGATTGAAACAGAGGCTAGACAAACTGTTGTGATCGATCTGAGAGGGTCAAGGCTCTGTAATTTCCATTTTGTTGAATAATTGATTAAAGTGTGGTGTGGACGCACTATTCTAGTGTAGGAATTCATTTGTCTCTATGTATCGGCATTCTGGACCTTAATTAGGTGTTTTTCTCTGTTTATGTGTTTTATTAGTAAAATTACAATCGAGTAGCGTTAAGAGTTAACATAGATATTTAGCACTAAACCCTTGGTTAAATGTCTTTCCTTAGGTTCTATATCGATTATCATTAAGAGTTAACAGTTAAAGTTAGCATTAAACCCTTGGTTAAGCATCTTTCTTTAAATTCCATATCAATTAGCGTTAAGAGTTAACTTTGAGATTAAGCACTAAACCCTTAGTTAAACATATTTTCCTCAAGTTGTGTATTGAGCACATGGGCGATTTTCCAAGGATGGTAAGTGGTATCTTGCACGCCCTAAAGGTGGGAAGCAATATTCATGAATTTCACGTGATTACCCTTAGTGAGCGACACGTAGCATAAGAAAACAACTTTTCTCGCATGCTTTCGGAGTATTAACGGTCCTGCAAGATTTTGCGCGAGATTGCACGACAGTCGTTCGATTGGACGGTTGACATTGATGGTGGAGATCAACCTTGCTAGTTGGCAAGTGGGTTGTGCAATATCCATTGGATCAGATGGGTTAGATGTGACGGTAATCGCATCAGAAGATGCACGTGATTTAATCTAGATTTCAGACATGATAAAGTTTTGAATATGATTAAATTTATTTGGGATTTGGTCATAATGTCAAAGAGTTGAGAAATGTGATATCTGTTGGATTTGGTGAAGTGAGATCAATGACAAGGATTGAAGCGCTTGATAAAGTCAGATAAACAAGACCCTTGGGGTGAAAATCCACGTAAAGAGTCTGTTTATGAGTGTTGATTGGTTACAAAGCTAAACCATAGTCGAATTACAACCTACCACCTCATTACAAAAAGACAAAAAGAAAGACAAAGTTATTTTATTCATTTACATGCACAACAGTAGAAGGTTTGATGGTTTGAATCTGCATGCTTAGGATAGTAGGATTGCATACATGTTAACTTAGCATTCTTTTGTAGAAAAGCCTCTTAGGAGTTAGTTAGAAAATGGTGTGTTTTAGCATTTGATTTCATTCTCTTTCCTTGTACTTTCTTTCTTGCAATAGGTTAAGGTTCCATTTCAAGAATTTCATCTTATGCAATTAGTTTAGGATTTGAATTCAGTACATCCAGTCCATTACATCATGACAGTAAAGGAAGGACACATTGTATGTTGCACATATAGTGCCAATACCTCTTAAGTTTGTACGAACCCTGGGTTGATATTTAAAGTCGATAGCCTTGGGAGTTCTAGTTTTCTTGTTGCAATACCAAGGTTCATGAGTTTAACCTTAGAAGAATCTGAGTTGTTTATAAATGACTTCCACAATGGAGCTTGTGGAGGTCATCTATCTAGGCCTGCTACAACCCAAAATCTCTTGCATGCAACCTATTTTTGGCACTTGATTTTCGAAGATTGCATTGAAGTGGTCAAGAAGTTCCATCCTTGTCAAGTATCCACTCAGAAAATTCATGCTCACTCGCTCTTCTTTTCCCTGTCATCATTGTCAGTCCTTTCACAAAGTGGGGCATTGATTTTACAACTTGTAACCTGACTTTGACTAAGGGTCACAAGTATATTATTGTAGCAGTAGACTAATTTACGAAGTGGTTCGAAGCTATGCCTATTTCAATAACTATGGTGAGACATCATCTCTTTTCTACTTCAACTAAATCATTTCACATTTTAGTATTCCAAGGGAGATTATCACTGATCATGCAATTGATTTTCATAATAAGATGATGTCTGAGTTGGATTTAAAGTTGGGATTTCGGTAGGAGAATTCGTCTCCATACTACCCTCAAGGTAGTGGAGAGGTTGAATTCGTAAACAAATCCCTCAAAAATATCCTTAAAAGGAAAATAAATAAAGCCAAATCCAACTGGCACATCATGTCATATCCTGCACTTTGGGCATACCAGATGTCTATCAAGAACACCACGGATTTTACTCCTTTTCAACTATCTTATGGTTTCGAATCAATCTTCCCTATGGAATGTGAGATCCCATAGCTTAAATTAGCTATTCAACTTCTTCCAAATAGCTCCAGTCTTGAAGAACACATTATTTATTTGGAACATCTCAATGAGCAGTGTTGAGATGCAACCATAATGAATGAAGCTCATAAAAAGAGAGTAAAGGCCCAATATGAAAAGACTGTGCATCCTAGGTTTTTCTTTGAAATGACCTTGTCCTGGTCTATGACCAAGATGAGGACACCTTAGGGGTAGGAAATTTCAAACCTATGTGGTACAGTCCTTTTATCATCAAAAAGGTCTTGAGGAAATGTGTATATGAGTTGGTTGAATTTTATGGAAACGTGCTGGCAGAGCCAAGAAATGGGCTCTATCTTAAGAAGTATTATGCTTAGGCTATTTCCTAGCATTTTATTTGTTTTTTAAATATTGTACATAATTTTTTGTTTCTGTCTATGGGTCTCGTGGTGATAATGGTATTTGTTATTTGCTTTGGTTTCTTTCGATGGGTGATCTGTTGTATCTAGGATTTGTCGATGGTGCTAGTAGATATACTCGGAACTTAGCTTCCACCGCTTAGGTAATATATTATCCATCTAGTCTTTTTCTAGTCTCAAGAGGCATATGAATTGGTCTTGCTTCCAACAATATGGCTTAATACAATGTTGTCATTAATTTAATATCTCAAGAAATATATTTTAGTATTGAACCATTAGTGGTTTATTTGGATTCATAATTGGTGGTGTCTTAATTAAATAACATATATAATGTGAGAGATCCTTTATTACATCACCAAATTTTGAGAGTGAAATTATTACAGAGATCATTTAAGTTTATTACTTTTATTCATATTCAACGATCAGAAAATTCACTTGTTGATTCTATGGCTAATCAAGCATTAGATTGTCACATTAATCATTAATCACGTTAAAACAAAAAATATCATAAAATCATATGTATATATGATAAAATCATCGTGAAACTGTTTGTATATAGATGGGAATAATATGTCCAAAATGTTACAAAATGTGGACAAATGTCCTACAAAATTAGGGCTTAAGCCCGATCATGTCCATAAAAAGATCAGTCATCTAATCTAATTCTATGGGCCCTGCCCTGGATGAGCATTATGGAAAAAGATGATGGCATTCACCACTCATGAGAAGAGTCATACCTAATCCCATGGTACTCTTACCACATGTCTCTCAATGGTCTCAGGAAGATCCTCTATGGTTACCATGGGAACTTGGCGAGTCAAACTCTCCAAGTTCTTGTGGACTATATGAAGGACTCTCTCAGAATTTTTTGTCACTCTCTATGTGTCTCTGCCATGAGCTTGTGCATAGGCAGACCCTTAGGTCTCAGTTGTCCAACATTTTAATCATGATCAAATAATCTTGTAATAATTTTGTTTCATGGAAAAATAATTTTAACTTCTTAAGGTAATATTTAAAATCCAAAAAAATCAAATAACATAACAATTTTACCAATATCACCCCATATAGAAGTGCCAATCTGGGTCCTCTCAATAATTTATGTCTGCGTAAGGGTAGTCATCTATAGCTATGACTTGTTTCTCCTACTAGAGGAAGAACACATCCTTAAATACCACTGAGTGACTTCACCTACGCCAAGTCGCTTGATCAAGTCTGCTCATCTAGCCATCTTCGGATTCATGGGACTACTAATGGCTATAGACACTCTCGAATAAAAATGAACAAAGTATGCTTCCATAGCCAAAATTCTTCATTTTCCTCATCTCACTCGAGATAATTCCTTCTTCATGCAAACAAAGAGCATTGTGCACCAATCAAAGACTTTTGGATGAAGGCACTCTACTACCAAGAACATGGCAGGTTGAGAGGCCTAATGTAGTGACAATGAGCCTACTACCCTTATAATGGTTAAAAGTATAATTTTAATTGGTAGTTTCCTTACATTTTTTATCAGAATTTGTGACCCGATCTTGTCTATATTTAGTGTACAGTAGAGATCTATAATTAGAAACATTCAGGCCTCCTCAGGCCCTTGTTTTTAGATCAACTACTTCCCCTCTTTAGGAAATTCCTATAATGAAGTAACTATATTCCACCTCAATCTGTAAGGGATCCCGATCAATCATAAAGAGTTATTGCTCTGGATCTCAGTAATGAATAGGAATTTCTAACAATCGAGTTTGGGTTTTCATATTTGACATCATAAAAAACTTGAGCAGTTTTCACCCTCTCAATGCATCCAATGCCAAAGGATCATTTAAAACATCATTGTCAACATAATTGTTCTCCCTCTCTTTCCAAATTATTTCCATCCTACAAATTTGAGGGAATTCATCGATTAGAAACCATATTTTTCATTCTTCTCTATGCGTACACGACTTTTCCTTTTTAAACCCGCATATAGGGATTTTTATACATGGTTTACAAAGAGTTGACCTGCGTACATGTAGAGGTAATTTATAAAATAAAACCCTGTGGTTAAAAATCAAATGGATCCATTTAAAATGCAATCAAACAGATGAGATTGTGAATTTTGAATTACCTAGAATCTTTGGTTGACGAATCGGTTGAGGAAATCAGTGAAATGGAGTTGCCCAAGTTTTCTCCCAAGCTATGAACACCTGCAAGTTCAAATGAAATTTTGGTGAGTCAAAATATCCTTTTATATTGAAATTTTAAAACCCACTTTTCTAAAGTTCATAATTTTTAACTTTATTATTTCATTAACTTTTTAACTTTTTGGCTTGAAGTGTTGGGGGAGGTTGTTTTCCAGGGTACAGGAAGAATTTGTAACATTTTTCACCAATTCAACTCCATAATCATGGACCTATCATGGTAGGTATTGTTTTCGTCATTGACATATACGTTAGGAAATGTCACTTTTCTCCATTGCATTAGGCATCTTAACCTCATATTGCAATATTTTTCCATAGGGTCAACCCCATTATGTTGCAGTTTTCAAACCACTTTCACTTGTCATCTTATAAAATCATAACATAATGGTAGAGCCACTCCTTCCCTAGGCTTCCTAGTTAGACCTTGCTAGCATATGTTTTGCATGCTACATGAATTGTTTAGGATTCCTCTTTATTCCCACCACGACTTTGCGATGAAGTCTCATTCCTCTTGTTCTTTTCTATCATTCTAGATTTATACCCTAGAGGCTCCCATGTGTTAAGTTGTACTGTTGCATTTCATATTGACTACTTATACCCTTTTGGCCTTAATCTGGCTTCACTTGGACTCATGTAGAATCCACTTTTGACCATGACCTTTCTGCAAGATCAAACCATGCATTCATTAGCCTCTGCAACTTGACACCTTTTATCCATGGAAATAACATTCCTTTGAGTGTCAACGACCAGTATTCGTCACCTTACATTGAGCATAGGAATGTTCCAGTCCCTAGAACTAGTGCATCTTCCCTTAACACTCGTTCTTTCCACTATATTATCGACATTCTTTTATTCCTTTTCAGGATTTAAATATGAAAAAGGAATATATATAGTTATATATATATATATATATATATATTATATATTATATATTTATATTATATATTATATATTATTCCAAAAATACCAGGAACGGGACATTTACTTCCATATTTGATGGTACCAAGAGTCAGTTGTGTTGCCCTTGAACAAAGCACTCAAAAAAATGTTTCCTCCATTGCAATGGGACTTAGTTTCACTTTAGGAGAGACATAACCTTGTTCTTGAGTTAGTCCTCTTCTGGTTGGTTATCTCTTCCAATCATATGGAGAGCTTTTTAATGCCTCCTACATTGCAAACTTATATAAAGTTATTTTGTGCCACCATAGAGTCACATTTGAGTTGTGATTTGTTTCAAGGGAAGTCAACACATGTAGACCATTTTGTGGTGTATCTTGACTCAATTTTAGCCATCCATACCCAGTCTGTCAAGTTATCTTGAGTATCACATCAGTTATTTGGTCCTTCGCACGTGTTGGTTAAGAAGGTCTCCATTGAATTCTTGTTAGCGGGTCTGCTCTTATAAACTCTGACAAATTTCTGTGAGAGTAGGCCTAGAGCCGTACCGTAGCCCTATTTATGTTATTGATAGGTGACCTTATGCTCAACATTGATCAGTATCATGGGTATTTGACTGAGTAGTTTCCCTTGTGTTCAATGTCATCTTACATTATCACACATTTGGATTCATGCAGTACTTTGGTTTGCATTTGACCCTATTAGTGGATTCCTCACCTTCGTGTCAACTCCCATTATTGGTTGGTTTAGAGGGTTTTTTTCATGCGCAAGCCAGATCTTGTGTACAATTTAAACGTCCTTTGAAATGGTTACTTCATCTTTTTTTGTCTGAGTTCTTCCAAATTATTGGCCTGTGGGTTACATTCACGTTGGTTGATGTGGGATTCCTTAAGTTCTTCCAGCTGATATTTTCCCATCGACTCCAACTCATTGCTCCGGGAACAAGATCTAGAGTCATTTTTTCAGTACGTTAGGTTTTGCAGTCATTAGTGGTAGACGCCTTCGCTATCGACAGTGAGAATACATCAATGTCTCTTGATTGATAAATTCTCTCAAGTGTTTGACTTCAACACATTTATACGCACTTGTTAGATTGTACTGGGGTACCTTGACTCTCATCATCATTATCGGTTAGTTGTCTCGCATTTGTTAACAGTATACATCAATGATTGGTAATCAAACATTTTATCACATGGTCGACTTCAAATAATTTATTCCCATAGTGTAGAAATGTACCATCTACGATTGGTGAAGACCTCAGGATGTGTCAGAATCTTGTTTCACTTGTCAGGGCCTTGATTTTTCTGCCGGTGTTACCAACCACTCTTATATGGTACAGTTCATCACAACATCATCCTGTGTGTTGACACTCGAGAGTATGCAATACCACCATTCCACCTATATGATTTGGTATTATTATGAGGATCAGTAATGTATCATCCATGATCACACATTCTTCGAGCATCATTGACCATATTTTCTTCTATATGTGATATTGAGACATAGCTCTATTGTGTTCCTTTACGGCTATTATCAAATGATCCATTATGTATTCTTCATTCTTCTCTATACGCTTATCTATACATGTTGGATCTGCTCTATACTTGATCATCAGACATGCTTTACTATCTCTGAGCATGGTTATGCTCGCCTCAGACATGAGTCTTCTTTTTGGTTCCTTCCATAGGTATTCAGTGGGCTGGACTGGTGATCTTCTCTTAGGTCCTCAAATGATCTCTGTTTTTACTTAATACAGTTTAGCCATCATGTACCCTTTCTGGCCTCATACATTAGGGGGCATTTGTTATAACATCATTCAACACTCCTGTAGTTCTGATGCTCTGGTATAGTCTTGGGAAGCCCTTTCCCATATAGACTTGATCATTTATTCAAAAACTATATTTTTAATTCCATATGTGACTCTTCCCTTTAAAAAGCATGTACACACATGAGTACCATAATACAGAACCCACATATATTATTTAAAATATGAAAAAATAAAACAATATCCTATTTTTCGGGCGGGGTTTATGGGTTTCACTGAAACCCCCCTATAGGAGAATGTGGCCTAACTAAACCAACTGATTTCTGGTAGTACTTATTGTTTAACCTTAGAATTACCCTCTCCTTGACAATTTTTCTCACCTTTTTCACTCACTTTCTCATAAGATTGCAGACCCCAATCAATGATAAATGCTAAGTTTTATCTTAAGGAAAGCATTAGAATGATTGCCATATTATATTTTCATGTTCTTGCTATTTGAGTATATTTTTGCAATTTAGCTACAAAATGCAGCCTATTTTGTAGCTAACTATGGATTCCATAGCTATTCTCATGGTTTGGCAAGTTCCAGGTGTCAAATGAAGAATTGGGCAAAATGGGCATTTCTAGAATCATCTCCACATGGATTCTATCATATTCACCTAGTCCAAATCGACAGAAAAGCGAGCCTAAGATCATGGTCAAAGGTGGAATAGAGACATGTTATCTAGAAGAAGTGGGACTTGATTTGCTCTTTTGTAGGAAATCAAGAGTCCAACAGTCCCATTGAAAATATAATTCGAACTAGCCACCTATAGAAAGCTTATCTCACAAATAGTTATGTTATTTTCCTTTAAATATCGGTTACATAGAACCAAGAAACAATTTAGAAATTAAGTGTTAAATTCAGGCCTTTTGCTGATACTCTGTATTCAGACTTCATTTTATCATAATATAAAGTTGGTGTGGCAAATGATTGGTTAAGAGAATATTTAACTAGCTAACAGTCCAACCAAATCAATTTCAGAGGGTCCCTGCACTAGAGGAGGTTTTTCATTTGTTGTTTTTAGTTCAATTTCCATTACTCAGTTTTCAGCAAATCTGTTTTCTAATCAGGAAAGTATTTCATTCCAGTTTTTTATCAATAGCATTGTGATAAATCACAACTATGCAACCTTTTTCTTCTAAGATATTTCATGGAGAAAAAAAACTCTGTTTCCAAACTGAATTAAGATTGAAGTGATAAGAATACACAATTTCTTAGTTTTCTTACTGTTTTATCATTCATTTTCTTAGAACATAATTGTCAATTAACTATGTTAATGGATGTTTTCAGAATCCATTTCAAGATGATGATGATCCTAAGCTAAATGGTTAAATGTCTAATTCATACAGTGATTGAAATTACTCTGTACATTTTTATTAGCTTCCTAGGAACTTAGGAACTAAGGCATAATTGACTTCTTACACAACACTTTAGGAGGGTAATTCTTCACATTTTAATGTTGGAGAAAGTCAGACTTGCATTAGTTTTTTACAATTATTTTTACATGCTTTCACCTTTTTGCTTTCATATTCTCACTTAGTTGTATACTCTGCTTATTTTTCTAGGACATTAAAGTACAGACAGTTGCTTATACTCCATCTCAAGAAGATCATATTTCATAATTGAATGCCAAAGTAACTATAAGTACTTTAATTGATTTCATTTTCTGTTTTTACTTCAAAAAAACATTGTAATTTAATTTTTGGTTTTAATAATTAGATCCATGGATTAGGACTAATGATAAGATTATATAGATGCTCTATTTTCCAAATTACGTTCTAACTAGCCAACAATTTTTGGTTTAAAGAATTAGATTAACTTATGAACATTTCTTTAGATTCACTTAAATCTTCTTATAGTTTTAAGTTGAAAATTCTTAGACATCAAGGAAGAAAACCCGCCAAAACAACATAAAATACAAAACAAAGAAGTAAGAAAAGCTTAACTAATCACATATAGTGTACCACACTTCATCAGTTTACAAACCCCGGTTGATAACTTATGCAAGAAATTTAGGACACTAAATTTACTAAACATTTTGGTGCCATTGCCGGGGAAGTGTAATTAGGTAACCTCATATTACATCAAAAAAATGATATGCATAGAGAAAGCGACTCTAGGGGTAGATTCATAGCTAGAGGCAAGAGTTTAATTCCTACAACACCACTTACTCCACCAATATTAAGGAGAGATACACCTCCATCTCAAACTCATATTCCACATTTTAATAGCCATAGACTTCCTGAAGTTTTAAGGTCAGAAATTCAATCAAGAGGATCTCCTACTTCATCCACTGAGGCAGTCCTATAGGAAGAAAATCTTGGATCTCCAATAGAAAGAGTAACCTTTTTAACCTCTACAGGGGAACATATTTTAGCTGAAGAATTAAAATTCCTAGTGGAGAGGACGAATGAGAACCCTTCTTCAATACACCATTGATAGAGGAACTAGAGGAAGAGCAATTAACTTTGCAGGTTGAACCTTATATTAGCTCGAAAGAATCTATAATGGCAGGAAGAGAAGGAGAAGAAGAAGTTATAAATGGAGAAAATTTACTATTTGGAGGAGGAAGAGGTGGAGGAAATAAGGAAGTTGATTATTCTTTTGGATTCCCTATAGTTGATGTAGATACAGATGCCACAATGAAAAATATCTCACCTTCTATCCTCCCAAATTTCCATGGATTAAAAAGTGAAGATCCTGAAACCTTTTTATTTGAATTTGAAGTCTTTTGCAGAACTTATGATTATTTACAAGACTCTCAAAAGCTTAAGTTGTTTCCTTCAACATTGAAAGGAGCTGCTTTAAAATGGTTCATGGGGTTGCTCACTCAGTCTATTAGGACATGGAATGAAATGAAGAATTCATTTTTGGAAAGGTATTTGGATTATTGTAGGCATATCAATCACAAGGATGAAATGTTTAAAATGATGCAAAAAGAGGATGAAAATTTGGAGGATTTAATTGAAAGATTCAACTATAACATAAAAAGAGCAAAGATGGAGAACTTAGATCAGGATACTTTAAAAGCTCTTTTACTAAAATCCATTAGAGATGAGTGGATAAACATCCTTAATATGACGAGGAAGGGGGATATCTCTCAACTCCCATTAAATGACATCGGATAATTATGTATTCATCTCTCAAGAGGAAAAGCCAAAACTGGGAAAGGTCCAAGAGATCCTTCTCTTACTAGAGTGAATAAATCTGCAACTGGATCAGTGAGTGGGGTAGAAATTGGAAACATGCTTGATGAATTTAAAAAAGATATTCTAGGGAGCCTTAGTGAACAAAGAGACACCCTTAAGACACAAAACAAGCAGAATGCTGAGACTAATGCTTTAGCTATTTTCTATTCCAAATGCAAAAAGAAGCATGCTTTAAGAGAATGCCCTTTGGATGCAAAAATCATAGAGAATTGTGTGATTTGTTTAGAAAACCATGAAACCAAGAATTGTCCTTCAATTTTTGGTCTTAAGGCTATTTTTCAAGAAGAAACAAATTCAAATCCAATAGAATATCTTTGTTTTGTCTCTAGAAGACCTTGGCAGGGTCCACAAACCCAGGGTTTTAACAACTAAATGTATAATCAACCCCCACCAAATTGGAATTCTTAGCAGCAAACTTGGCCTCAACATCAATCTTAATCTCAATTTCAAACTTGGGCCCAAGGAATGCAAAACCCCTATGGAAGATTCTCTCAATACTATCAATATCCTCCATCATATCCAAACTATACTCCCCAACAAATTCCTCATCAAAATCAATAGCCCCTGCTTCAAAACCAAAATTCTCAACTTTCACTACCATTCCCATAGAGACGAAATCAACTACCTACCCAACCATTACCAAACCCCAACAATAAAAATCCTCAGAATACGTATATGGTGGAAGAACAACAATTTCCAACCTATATGATCACTCCTCGATATCTCATTGATGTCCAACTAAGATTTGGGATGATATTAGAAAAGAAAAATCCTTCTATAGTTATTCAAGAACAAGACAATTCTAAGGAAGATTCTATACAACCCAATAAATTTTTTGAAGAAGGAACATCTCTTCAAAACCAAAACACTGAATTTGAAAAACAAAAAGAACCAATAAACTCAACTCTTATCATAGAGCAACCATCAATTTCTACTTCTACAACTCCTTTTCCTGAAAGATTGCAAATTGATAGAGGGGTAGAAGAGCATATTATGTTGCCTAATTATGATTTTTTAGATGAATTGAAAAATGTCTGTATAAAAATCCATTTGTTAAAAGCCATTAAGGAGATTCCAATTCTAGCAAAAACAATAAAGGAGTTGAGCATGAAGAAACCAGGAAGAAAAACAAAAGAAGTAAAAAGAATTCAGCTTGTAGGAAAAATAGCAGACATAATGATGGGAAAAATTGCCATACAAAAATATTTAGATCCAGGAAGTCTAGTTGTAAAAACACATATCAAAGGAGTTGAAATTCCAAATACATTGATTGATTTAGGAGCAGCAATAAACATCATGAGCAAACAAACCATAGAACAACTCAAGCTTCCTAAGCTTCTTTATACACCTACATCACTGCAATTGGCAAATAGATTTGTAATCAAACCAGAAGGTGTGTTAGAAGATATTTCAGTATCCCTAGACTCTTGGGAGTACCCTGTTGATTTTATGATCTTAACCCCTAAGAAAAATCTAGGAGGACATCCACTTATATTAGGAAGACCTTGGCTGGCTACAACTGATGCTTTCATTAGTTGTAGATCCTATGATTTGTATATTTTTGATGGTAGCTCAACTAAGAAATTCACTATATATCCTCCAACAAGAACAATCATAGAGATAGATGACAAAGAATGGATTGATGATGAAATGATATTCAACCTCTCTTTACTATTTCAACCTTTAGTGAAGATATTCAAATCTTAAATACAATGGAAAATCTCCAGAATATGAACATGATCAATTTCAAGAAAAATCTAATATTGAATATTTGTCATCCAGGCAGATGTCTCTTTATTCTATGGAAGAATTTGATAGTTCTACAGTTGAAATATTTATAGGAAAAACATTGAACATAAACAATAAATTGGAAAAAGTACAACAGGAAAAGCTAATCAAAACATTACAACAACATTCTTCTGCATATGCATGGGAATACATTGACATAAAGGAATTAGTCCTAAGACTTGTATACATCACATCTACATTGAGGAAAATTGTAAACCTATCAAACAACCTCAAAGAAGGATGAACCCCAATCTTAGGGAAATAGTGAAGGAAGAGTTACAAAAATTGCTGAATGTAAACTTCATTTACCCAATTTCAGACAACCAGTGGGTTTCCCCTCTAGTGATTGTGCCTAAAAATAATGGTAAATGGACGGTATGCATTGATTATTGAGAATTGAATAAAGCTAGCCTAAAATATCATTTTCCTTTTCCCTTTATAGATCAACTGTTAGATACATTAGCAGGTAAGAAGTACTTCTCATTTAGTGGTTACAAGCAAATTTAGGTAGCACCTGAAGATCAAGATAAAACCACATTCACTTGTCCATGGGGAACTTATGCCTATCAAGTACTTCCTTTTTTATTGTGCAATGCACCTGCAACATTCCAAAGGGTAGTACTAAGAATTTTTTCTGATCTAATACATGATTGTGTAGAGGTGTATATGGATGACTTTACAATTTATGGGAATACATTTGAACAAGCTTTAGAAAATATGGAAAAGGTTCTCAAAATATGTAAGGAAGCAAACCTTTCACTAAAACATGGAAAATGTTTTATGATGTTTACAAAAGGGATTGTTTTAGGACATCACATTTCAGGAGATGGAATTAATTTTGATAGATCTAAAGTTGAATTCATCTCTAAACTACCAATTCCAAATTGTCAAAATGATTTTAGAAGATTTCTAGTATTGACAGGATACTATAGAATATTTATAGAAAAATTCACTAAACTAGCATCCCCACTGTTGGGCCAAAGTGATTGCATATCATTTAATTTGTCAACCTGGCAGTTTCGTAAACTTGTGAAGCTTGCGTGGATTGTATGTGCTAGAAATTCTCTTTCAGTTTAGATAAATCTAACTACAAAATAACGAAACCCAATTCATCTAATCTATGAAATCAAATAATGAAAATGAAATTCAATTAACCTGTGAAATCAAAAATAACTAATGTATAGTTAGTTACTCCAGCATTCAATTATGAAGTGTTACCTTCTTCAGATGATGTGTAAGAAACTATTTATACTTTAACTTCTAACATCCTAAAAAAAACAAGTAAAGTGTGCAGATAATAACGCAATAATTGCATGTATTAAATATTCAATCATTAAATCTTGAAATATGATTAAATCATTATCTTTAAATGATCTTTAGGAATATCAGTTAATGCAATTAAATGAGGATCTTAAAAGCAAAAATTAGAAACATGAAAAAGTAAAGCTCAATGATTGCATAGGTTGAACATTAAATCACCCAATTTGAAGTCACCTTCTTGGCCTGATCCTTTATTCAATTACACAATGAATTGATGGTTTGATCTAAGAAAGTAAATAACAGAACATGAAAGGAAGCTAAATAACTATCAGCCCTTGCCTCAAACTTAATCCAATTAGAAAATACATAAATCTTCCCTATTGAAATGTTTTCAGGAAAGCAAAGATTACATAGTCATTCTAAAACTAATAGTAAGAAAGCAAATAAACTTTAATCTATAAAAGAAATTGAATCTCATAATCATTAGATGGCCATTCCAATGGTGTAAGAGGATGGCAAGTGAAGAAGCTCCATATACACGCAAAACTAAATCTTCAAATCTCCAAATATGAGCTCCAAATTCTCTATTAAAAACATGAGCATTTCTCCCACTTTACACATGCCTTCCAAAGGCGAAGGCTCTCCTATTTATACAAAAACATAAGAAGCTACCCTATTTAATGAAGATCCACTAAAATATCATATAGTTACAACCAAATAGCTCATAATGAGACACATATCTCCTAAGTGTCTCATAGAGTTCTAATCCAAATAAGAAATGATGAGACACCTCATAGAGTTACAATCTAAATATGACACATATCCTTCTTTGACCTTTATCCAAATCTCCTTTGAAGGGAATTCGAATTTGAGCATTGGAGGCCACATAAGCATGCCTTGGAAGCTTCCAAATGACCTACACATGTCATGAAACTCAAGCCACTTATATAGATACACGAAACTATGTTATTTTCCTAGTTTTTAATCATAAATTCACTTTAAACACATAAAATAAATAACTTTGATAAATAAGGATCCTAACCCATATATTTATGAAAATGGTGACTAATGAAAGGTTATATGGTTATGGAGTTGTGACATGTGAGTGAAATGGTGGCAATAAAGGTGAAAGTGGATGTCCTTTTGAAGACATTTTGAAGGCCCAACCCACCCCCCAACTAGAGTAATTGCATGTCCTCATGCAAATATTGCATTAATTCCTTTGATTTGCTTGCAACTTCTTTGCTTTTGAATGAAATTTGCTTATATAATATGTCCTTAAACTTTGCATTTGATAATTTTATATATTTTTGCAAAGTATTCCTTGTCATACATTGAATTGCAACATGTTTGGTTGGTTCTTGTGTTTCAACCAAATTATAATTGGTATTGGTTCTTGTGTTTCAATACCTTGTTTCTTTTTGTTGCAACAAGATTCATTGAACATATTTAAGAATGCATCTTTGGAATCATCCATATAGTGTGCTCATAATCTAGGCATTATTTGCAAATCATATAACTTTTTGAACCATAATGCAATCATAATTGATTATGACAAGTATGTTAGGATGAAATGAAAATTTGTAATGGTGTATGATATATGAATATGAAATGATGTCCCTTCCCCCCAACTAAAGATATAACAATGTGAAAGAGGAAGTGAGGAATTTCCCAACGTTACAATTTTAGTATTTTAAGGAATTGAATGACTAAAAATTAGAAAACCACATACCTTCACTTACCTTCAATGTGCATGAGTTATGGAAATTGAAGAGTGTGGCTGCTTCTAGATCATGGAATGAAATATAGAATTCATCTGCTTCTTGGTTGCATAAATGGTGGATGAGGTTGGAAAGTGGATTCTTTATTTATGCTGCTAAGTCTGTTGTATCTACTATGAAATGTTGAAATGATATAGTCTTCAATTGCTATAAAACCGATGGTACAACTCTAGTCACGCGAATAATTGTGTCTATGTCGAGCATGAAGAGAGATCATTGGATTACCAACCATTAATGAATTTCGTTAACCAATGAGAGGCAAACTCACCATTAATGTCAACGAGTGCCAAGGTACCTAAGTACATCTTGCGAAGGGCGAATAAATGAACCGATGTCGAGCCTTGCAAGATCCAACAATCAAGGGACATTTATGTACTCCCATGATTGTTGGCGAGAGAACCTGTCATTAAGGCATACAAGCCTCAAGGTACTAATGAGGACTCTAGACCTGAACCTAAATAATGTGTCGATGTTGATAGGCCAAGGCTTGTTAGAAGGAAGGCCTTAAGGAGTCCTCCATCATCTAACGTGAGCATGAAACAATGATTTTGAAGGACTATGAATGGAAAATTTTGCAATGGATCAAGGTTTATTTAATAGAAAGGAAAATGACAAGTGAATGGAAAGTAAAAGGACAAATCAGCATGTAAGTGAGCTAAATGTCTTTATGAAAATGGGTTATGTGTTAGTGAAAGCAAGGTAGGAAAATATAGTTTCTATGAATAAAAATGAGCAGTGAAGGAAATGAGATGAGAATTTTATTGACTGATTAAGTGAAATGCAATGCAACTGTAAAGGAAATGAGATGAAGGTTTTATTGATTGAAGGAGTATGGATGCAATGGAAACACTGGCATCTAAAAGGCTTGCAACTGCTGGATCTGATATGCATTAGCATGTCCTCATGAATTGATGTTTCATCTCTATTGCTGTTCTGATCATTTTCTTGTGAAATAAATGTGGTCTTTGAGAAACACTATTTGCTTATAGTCATATGTTCTTCCTCCTGGAACCTGCAAAAACTATTACTTCTTCTCCAATGGATTGTAAGGTTATCAAAATAGAGAGGTGATCAATTTCTCTATTAATGACATTTACATTAAAAAAAAAGAATTGGTACTATTAAACAAGTTCATGAAAGAAAACCAAAAGAGTTTATACCTATGTTGAAAGTAGTGCCTCAAGTTACCTGTTGTTTCTTTTCAGCAATTTCTTCATTCTTTACTGTTTCAAAATATGATAATAGCTTCCTCATTTTGTAGATCTCATCGATATATTTCCAATGACGCTTGAATCATCAAATTTTGATGTTGTATGAGAAAGTTAGACTGTTTTGAAATTTTTATGAAATAGTGAAAATTGTCATGTAAAATGTGGCATGGGAACATGATGCTATAGTAAAAGATGATGTAAGCAGATGAAATGGCATGTTGATCATGAACTTCTAGTTAGAATACATTGTTTGAAAAATAAATCATTGAGTTAAATGCATAGCTGCAGAATTGTCAATTAGCTGCAGAATCGTTGTTCAACTACAGAATGTGCACAATTTCTGTAGCTGAAATCCTGTCGATCTTCTTTGGTTGTGCCATGGCATAAGATTTTTCATTTGTAATGCCTTCATATTTTATACCTACAATACTCAAAGAAACGTGATCATTTTTGTATAAAAACATGTTTAGCAGAAAGCTATTAACCCAATCAAACCCAATCAACATAAGCAAGGGTTACAAAACCGCTAGCAAAGGTAAAGGCTATGTGCATCTGTTGGCTGGAAATTTGGTTAGATAATTTATCCCGCAAGAACCTTCCAAGGATACATCAAAGCTTCCATAGTACTTGATACAAGATATCTGGTTCTTCTCACATGCCGTCCCCTTCAAAATACAATGTCAATATAATGAAACCAAGATACTTGGATAATCAAAACAGGAAGGTGTTATTGCTGCTTTAGAGAATCCCTGTTCTTTCTTATGTTCAAATGTGTATTGGGGCTATAATGAAATAGAATCGTCCTTATTATCAATTAATTCCTTCATTCTTTAACTGCATGAGGTATCAAATAGTGAATATCACTGAACCGTTATTCGATCTCTTGAAATCCCTTCTCATTCTATTTCACTGTGGCTCCTTCAATGGAGGAAATTAACAATGCCAACACATAGTGGATGACTTGGCACAAGTGATTGCGGCACCCAAACTCAAATAATTTTCTCCAACTGTCTCAAGGTGGAATTTAGCTAGGGAAATCAGATCTCGGTGGATATTTCTCAGAGAAATCGGAATATGGCCACAACTGTGCATTAATTAAAATTGTTTTTCCTTACACAGTTAGCAAAACAGGGTACTGAAGAATCTTAGATTTCTCTCAAATGGTTGCGAAATTAAGGAAATTGTTTCCTTGATATCTAACTCACCATGTTTCGGAAAAAACCCATGTCTCAGTTTTCCTAAATTTGATTTCATTTGGCCGGAAATCACGCTTAAAAATTGGCGTTCTTCAATTGTTACACATTTCCTCTGCAAGTATTGCACTCGAGCTTTTTGGGTTCGATTTGCTGTGTGGTGGCTCTCGAGGCTAGTTATGTATCTGCCTAGTAAGGAGATACACATCTAATGGATTTCATCAATGCACTGATTCTGCTTCTTCCATAAGCGTGTATACAAATGCCTCTGTGAAAGCCTTTAGAACATTTATCATTCTATCAACTTCCAGCTTAGTGACATCATTTCAAGTTACTAAGTATTAATACTTAGATGCATATATATGAATGGCACCTTGTTTGGGAAAATTGAAGTGGCCAAGTTACTTACCTCGGGATCTTTAGGGACGAAGTCGATAGGACTGACCACATGAAAAACTTCATCAAGGCCATGAATGGAAGCCACAAAACCACTATCTAGTAGATCCACTGTGAAGAGCTTGATCAACTTCTCCCCAGTGTTTGGTTCGACTATTATTCTTCAAACATATTATGGTAGCTTCGATTCTTATTTTTGAAATTGTGAATTTTTATAGAAACGACTAATGGTTCTCAATTTCAGGCAACTAAGGCTTCAAAGTGAATGTACTGGAACCTGAAAACAGGGCTTTGACATAGGACATAATCCATGCTGAGACGATTCCATAGATGCCCATGTGGTCGGTTTCTTTGTTTCACACATATAACCTGCTAAACCATGGAAGTAGCTATGAAACACACAGTTAGCTACACAATAGGCTGTGTTCCATAGCTAATTTGCAAAAACATATTCAAATAGCAAAATCATAAACAAGAAATTATTTTGAAGGTCATTACAAACCCTAAACAATCAATCTGGCCGGCTGAACCTACCAAAGAAGTTGGATCAGAATAGAACCACCCTACCAATCTAATTCGACTCCTCTTTGGTGTGAACGACTAGACCAACTGGCTCGTATGATACAGTTCAGAACACATGCAAAGAATATTAGAATTTAGAACTGTTTTTGAGCTATGTTGCACAAATCGCAACCTCTTCGAGCATGATTTTTTTATTATGATGGATTTTTGAATTTTGGATTCCAAGCTAACAATTTTTTTTTTCTTTGCAAGTCGCATTAGAGCCAGTTATCAATTGATCATTTTTATTTAAAATTCTACATTTCCCTTATTCAAAAAATGAAGAATTTTTTTTTTTGTTATTTTTTTTAATTGAAAATCTAACATGACTTTTCTTTTTCTTTTTAAGAATCAAAACATGAATTTTTTTTATTGAAAATATTTTTGTGAGGTTAATGAAGAAATGCAAGAAAATAAATAAAATTCTAGAATATTTTAAAGTCTAAAAACTTTTAAAAAATGCAATCAAGCTTGATTTTATTTCCTTGTTTATCCTACTTGAAATATTTTTTTAATTTTTTTTAATTTTTAAGTATATGAATGTTTCCAATGGAGCCATTTACATATTAAACTTTCTAAAATGTTCATATCTAAATTTGCGAAATGTACCTGATTATGTATGAGGACATGAAAAATCGTTTTAATCTTTAGATTTGCCACTAGGATCTCTTGAAGAATTGATGAATATTGTGGCGTAATTGCTTCTTGATACCATTCCTCAATGTAGTCTTTGGGCTGCATTCTAGATCCTTTGTCCATAAATGGTTAGTAAAAACAAAAACAAATAAAATACACTCTAAACTTAAAGCTAGTTCCTATGCACACTTCCCCAACAATGACGCCAAAAATGTTGGGGCAAAGTGACTGCCTATCATTTAATTTGTCAACCCGGGGGTTTCGTAAACTTGTGAAGCATGCGTGTACTATATGTGCTAGAAATTGTCTTTCAGTTTAGATCAATCTAACTAAAAAATAACGAAAACCAATTCATCTAATCTATGAAATCAAATAATGAAAATGAAATTCAATTAACCTGTGAAATAAAAAACAACTTAGTTACTCCAACATTCAATTATGAAGTGTTACCTTCTTGAGATGAGATGTAAACAAATATTTATACTTCAGCTTCTAATGTCCTAAAAAAAACAATCAAAGTGTGTAGAAAATAACTCAGTAATTGCATGTATTAAATATTCAATCATTCAATCTTGAAATATGATTAAATCAAATTTTTTACAAAGGAGGACGAATTACAACTAGAGCTAGGGTTGGATTTGGCGCCAAGATTTTGACTTAGGGTACCATGGTGGGACGCACAGGGGGGAGTGTTGCTCTCTCCTACAGTCAGGTAGTTACAGAGGGAAGTAAGGACAGGGGAGAGAAGCATTTCAAAAAACCTCTGGAGAAGGTATCAGAGGCAAGAAGCAAGGGAACATTGGGAAGAAACGGACTTCAGGATCAGGAAGAGGATCAACAGGGAACAAGTAAGGAAAAGGATAATGGAGGCAGTAGTGAAAAACCTACTTCCACAAAGCCTACTGGGGTCTGCAAACCCAAGTCGAGAATTATTCCCCAAGTTGTATTGAGCGATCCAACAATACAAGTGCACATGGATGATTTGAAGGAACATGCGATCATATGTAAATTCATGGGGTTATGGTTGACGGAGAGGGCGTTACACGTCTGGATAAGGAGCCATTGGAAACCAAAGGGGGAAATACACCTACATCTGGGTTCTAAGAGTTTCTTCACAGTGGTGTTCACAAGCCTAGAGGACAAAGATAGAATGTTTAAAGGGGGGCCATATTTCTATGCTGCGACAGGACTCTACATGTGGCGATGGATGATGAACTTTGTTCTGGAACGTGAGACATTCACATCAATACCGATATGGATCAGACTATACTCCCTTCCTCTGGATTATTGGCTACCAGAATCTTTGAAAACAATACGCAACAAGCTGGGGCATTTTCTAAAGATCTCAGAGGCTACTTTGAAAGGAAAATATACATCCTTCGCTCGAATATCTGTGGAAATGGACTTATCTAGAGCCCTTCCAGAAGCAATAATTTTAGAAGTGTATGATGAAGAATGGTTGTAGACAGTGGACTATGAGCACATCCCATTTAGGTGCTGCAAATGCCATGAACATGGGCATATATTCAGAGACTGCCCAACAATCAATATGGAAGGTAATGGGAAAACTACTATGGATAGAAATCAAGAAGGTTTCACCAAGGTTGGAGGTGAAGGGAAAGGAGGTAAACGTCCACAAAAGAAGATAAATGAGGATAGACATACAAGACATAATAGTTTCAAGATCCTAGAGGAAGAAGAGGGGAACAAGGATACAGTCCAAGACATGGAGAACATAACCGAGGAGCAGGAAAACGTAGCTGACATGGAGGGTATCACAATAAACAAATAGCAAAAGGATGATCTACCAAGCTATATGGAGATCAGTAGGGACCATGAGATGACTCCGAGTGAAGCAGGAATGGAGGACCATGAACTACATGAGATTCTAGATAGGGAAAATCTAGATCTAGAGAAATTTCTGGAACAAGGGAAGAACATAGGAGTGGACTCCCTGCCAAAAGAGGATTATGACAGAGTACAACAGCTCTTTTTATGGAGATCACAATCGAAGGGAGCTAGAGTCAAAAGAAATCATGAAAGCCAGGAGCCCAGTGGGGTCAAAATGATGGAGAATACACAGGCACAATCTCCAAAGAACTCAGGAAGGAAAAGACAGAATGAGCTGCTAAACAAATGTGGAAAAATATTGATTAACTCAGGTAAGATGAAAGATCTCACCAGTTATTCCTTTTTTAACCTTTCTTAATGAAGCTCACAACCTGGAATATTAGAGGCATAGGAAATACAAGGAAACAAAGAAATCTCAGTAACAGAATGAAAGAAGAAAAAACAGATATGGTTTTTGTTTAGGAGACAAAATGTTCGATGGATAAGATAAGAGAAATTCATAATAAGTGGTTAATCAAGTATGAGTATCTAGAGGTTAAGGCAAATAACTTGGTGGGGGGGATTCTCACACTATGGGATCCACAAAAATTTGGAACCTTGGATGCTGAAGCATCCAGGAACTATCTTTCGGTGGTATGTCAATCTGTAGGTGATAAGGAGATATACATGATCACAAACGTTTATGGACCTCAAAAGCAAGGAGACAAACTCAAGCTTCTCATCTCCCTGGAGGAATCTAAGAGCAAGACATCCCAATATGCCCTATATTGTTACAAGAGATTTCAACATGATAAGATCTCTTTCAGAGAAAAAAGGAGCTATTAAACAGCTAGGCAGAGAGTCCATGGCCTTCCAGAACTTCATTATGAACATGGGGCTAGTGGACACTGAAACAATAAATGGAACCTTCACATGGAACAACAAGAGGGGAGGGGCTTCTCGAGTTACTTCC
This sequence comes from Pinus taeda, assembly GCA_000404065.3. NCBI lineage: Eukaryota > Viridiplantae > Streptophyta > Pinopsida > Pinales > Pinaceae > Pinus > Pinus taeda. The sequence continues at coordinate 49,805 of APFE031704936.1, read as the reverse complement.
AAACTTGATAGATTTATTATTTCATAGGACCTCCTTCTCATAGGCCTTGCCATGACAGCTTCCATTCTACCCTTTGGAGGTTCGAACCACTGGCTTGTATAGCTGGAAGCCACCTTTATGGGCACGCTGAGAAATAGACCTTTCAGGTTTGAAAATTCCTAGCTTTCTCACCCTAAATTCACCAGTAACATTGATAAATGGTGGAGAGAGGATTTGAACATTACAGGCACTAAAATGTTCATGCTCCAACAGAAACTAAAATATATCAAATCCATGCTTAAAGTTTGGAACAAAAAGGAATTTGGCAATTTCTTCAAAGCCAAAAGAGAAGCTGAGCAAAAGCTCGAGGAGATCAATCAGATCAACATCACATATGGATTCACCGAAGAGCGGAAAAAGCTAACTCACTCTCTACAAGAAGAGTGGGAAGATCGATGCTTATAAGAGGAAATTTTCTGGAGGTAGAAATCAAGGATACAATGGATTAGAGAGGGAGAAAGAAGCACAAAATTCTTTCATAATTCCACCATGGCTCACAGGGCACACAATAGAATCACAATGATCAAAGATTATGAAGGGATTGAGCTTGTCGCTCACACTGATATGGAATCAGACCTAGTACAAGAGTTCCTCAATATTGCAAAGGAGCCACAGGAGGATAGATCCAAGTTCATTGACCATTTCAGTCAGTATATCCCTCAGCTGGTCACCAGAGATGACAACCAAAATCTTAACAGGCTAGTGTTGGAAGAGGAGGTCAGTGAAGTGATTAATGAAATGCAAAATGGAAAAGCACTAGGCCCTGATGGATTCAATGTAGACTCTTCAAAGCTTGCTGGGAAACAGTCAAACAGGACATTCTCGAGGTTGTGGAAGACTCCAGAAAATCCAAAAAGGTTCTGAAGGCTCTTAATGCTTCCTTCATAGCTTTGATTCCAAAACAAGAAAATTCCATCACTCCAGATGGTTTTCGACCCATAGCCTTATGCAATGTGGTGTATAAAATTATTTCTAAAGTGATAGCCAATAGACTCAAGCCCCTTCTACCATCTTTAATCTCGGAGGAGCAAACATGCTATGTGGAAGGAAGACAAATTCTCAACAATATTATCCAAGATCATGAGGTGGTACACTATCTCAAAAGCAACAAATAAGCTGGTATGATCATTCAGCTGGACCTAGCTAAAGCCTATGATAAGCTAAGTTGGCTTTGACCAAAATTGGATAAGATGGGTTATGGAACTAGTCACCACGACCAGTTTTTCCATGCTGCTTAATGGAGCTCCATCCAAAACCTTCACGCCCTCCAGAGGACTTAGACAGGGAGATCTGCTCTCACCGTTCCTCTTCGTTCTCATGATGGAAGGGCTAGGTAGAGTGATCAAAATGGAAAATTCTAAAGGATGAATCCAGGGTATCAAACTCACCTTGGATGGAGTGGTAGACACACATCAACAATTTGTGGATGATACAATGTTGCAGGGCATACCCATAGTCAGGGAAGCCAGAGCAATCAAAAACATCTTAAATGACTTTGCTATGGTAGCAGGCATAGAGGTAAGCTTCAACAAGTCCAAAGTCTTTTTCTTTAACACTAATATTGTTATTTAGAGAAACATTACCAGAATTATTGGGTTTCAAAGGGAACAACTACCTTCCAAATATCTTGGCATAACTCTTACTGACATACCTCTAAGCAGGAAAGTGTGGGAGCCACTATTAAATAAAATTCATGACAAGGTTAGAAAATGGACATGCAGGTCACTAAATCTGGTAGGGCGCCTTGTGCTCACACAGGTAGTCTTGCAGGCCATTCTCATTTTCATGTTTTTAGCTCTTCCTTCTCCTCAAGGCATTAAGCAACAAATAAGGAGCATACTAATGGACTTTCTGTGGGGTAGAGGGGAAGATAAAAAGAAGTGGGCTTTAGTAGCTTCTGACAAGCTTTACAAGCCCAAAAGCCATGTTGGCTTGGGGCTTCATGATCTTGAAACCCTCAGCAGAGTTTCGGGAGCCAAACTTTGGTGGAGATGGATCAAGGAGTCGACTACTTCCTAGGCTAAGCTTTGGAAACAAAAATATGCCACGTATTGGTAGGAAAAGGATCACATTAGAATGTCAGGGAAAATTAGGGGCTCCTATATCTGGAATCTTGCCTGGGAAAATAAAAGTATTGTTCAACAACATTTTTTCTGGGAAATCCGAGCAGGGAACCTAGCTCGATTTTGGGAGGACAACTAGCAGCAGGAACCCAACCTTCATAAGGATGAATTAGCAGCTCTCAAGAGTGACACAGATAATAAAGGGCTATTTTTGGTAAAAGACTTATGGGACCAGGAAAGGAACAATGGAAAATTGAGGAATTGGAAGGATCTAGGATACAGTGATGAGAGTCCTCTAAAGGCCCAGGCAGACGCTCTCACCTAGGATCTAGAGCATAGAAGGATTCTGGTTTCCTCCTCACCTGACCAATTAAGATGGAGAAAGAACACCGAAGGTAACTTTAACCTCAAAGAGGCTAAACAGGAAGTCACAGGATTTAACTATCTGAATCCTGATAAAATCTAGAAGCAACTATAGTAGAGCTCCCACTGGATGAAAATAAAGCTATTTATCTGGCTAGTGCATCAAAGGAAGATCTTAACTTGGGAGAATCTCTTAAAGAAAGGCTTCATTGGTCCTTCCAAATTTTACCTCTGTGGCTCACATGAGGAGACGATGGAACACCTTCTCAATATCTGTCCTTTCACATCCAATGTGTGGGACTGGATGGCCTTGATCTTTAGACAAACTGATAGGGATAGACTTAGCATATCCAACACTTTGAAGAACTGGAGGATGTACTTCTCAAGGAATGATATTATTAATAAAGCCTGGATTTTGATTCCAGGCTTTGTTATCTAGAATGTTTGGAAAGAGTGCAACAGCCAAATCTTCAAAAACAAAATAAGCAAGCCCCAACAAATAATTGACCAAATTCTAAGGCAGCTCAAAGATACAGTAAGAAGCTTGTTGAGGACACTTCCTAAGGATCCTCCTCTACCCCAAGAGGCGAGTATTATACTTCATTGGGGTCTCTAGTCCATAATCCCACAAGGAATAATAAAGCGAGTGATACAAACAAATACAGATGTTAACATTTGGAAGCCTCCTCCTTATGGTTTCTTCAAGGTTAATATAGATGGAGCCTCTAAGGGCAACCCAAGATTAGCTAGCTTTGGGGGTGCCATAAGAGATGATCAGGGGAAAATAAACAAGATCTTCCATGACCACTTTGGGAAGGCTACTAATAACATGGCGGAGCTCATGGCATTAGAGCAATGCTTGGAAATCCTGGTGGATTCAAATTCACATAATGTTATCATTGAAGCAGATTTGGAATTGATCATTACATCGACCAATAAAATATGCAATGGAACTTCTCCAGATAAAGTGTCAAAGCATTGGAATCTTTTGCAGGTCTTTCACCGTATCTACTCCCACCTGCAAACCCTAAAAACTATTAGATTTGTCCATGTGAAAAGGAAAGCTAACAAGTTAGTGGATCGTTTGGTGAACAAAGGAGTCACCAATAGGGAGAGGGATTCTTGACATGCTTGGGATTTGTTATCTCCGGGCAAACTATGGGAGGATTGTCTCTATCGATCAAACATAGATATGGAGCTATGGATTAACAGGATGGATGGAAGGGGTTCAGGTGACAGGCCGGAGGCTGGAGAACCCTAAACCGTCTGCCCTTTTTGGTTTTGGCTGCAATCCAAAGCTTTGTTTTCTTTCAGTCAGGTGGCAAAAGGACTGACTCGAGAAGTACCACAGGTTTGGTCGTCCATTTTTATATTGCTTAGATGGTGTTTGACAGAGAATATGGGAGGAGGGCTCAAGAACCGCCTGCCAGACTGGATTAATGGTTTCCGCTAGCGAAAAGAGCGCGCATGCTTTTCTGCGAGATGAGCGATTCAAAAACCACAAGTGGTATATTGGGCGGGGTCCAAGTGGTTTCTAGTTTTTTGAGGTTGGCCCCCGATTCCACTCTTCGTGTGCCACGTTGCAAAGAAGAGGTGAGAGAAAACCACCCTCATCGGGTGGTTAACCCTTGCGTAACTTGTCTGCCCGATATCTATGAAGACCGTCGGATCCAAGTCGGGTGATCAATGGTGGAGATTTGTTCGTGTTAGTTGGTTTGGTGTTTCGGACTTGAAAGAGTTTAGAGTGTTGGGCCTTAAGTTTTCATCGAGTTTGTAAGAAAGTTTTAAGTGTGGTTTGTTGTTGGCATTCTTGTGGACCCTCAGCGGGTCATTCATGGCATTTTTGTGGGCCTTGGTTTTGTGGACCCATCTTCCAAGGAGTTCAAGGTTCATTTGGTGCACATCAGTATGACCAGATGGTCGATTGTTTGCTTTTTGCCCAAATTTTTCTTGTTTAGGCTTCTCATGGTTTTGGGTGTGTGGTTTGGATTTTGCCTACCCTACCGTCTATTGAACTCTCACAGAGCATGTGCGGCTACATGTAAATTATGTATTATTGGGTAGATTAATAGAAGGTCCTAGTCTTACTTGATAAAAAAAAAGAAATATGATTAAATCAATTTCTTAAAATGATCTTTAGGAATATCAGTTAATGCAATTAAATGAGGATCTCAAAAGAAAAATTTATAAACATGAAAAAGTAAAGCTCAATGATTGCATAGGTTGAAAATTCAATCAGCTAATTTGAAGTCACCTTCTTGGCGTGATCCTTTATTCAATTATACAATGAATTGATGGTTTGACCTAAGAAAGTAAATAACAGAACATGAAAGGCAACTAAATAACTATGAGCCCTTGCCTCAAACGTAATCCAATTAGAAAATACATAAATCGTTCCTATTGAAATGTTTTTAGAAAAGCAAAGATTACATAATCATTCTAAAACTAAAACTAAGAAAGAAAATGAACTTTAATATATAAAAGCAATTAAATTTCACAATAATTAGATGGCCATTCCAATGGTGTATGAAGATGGCAAGTGAAGAAGCTCCATATGCAAGAAAAACTAAATCTTCAAATCTCCAAGTATGAGCTCCAAATTCTCTATTAAAAACAAGAGCATTTCTCCAACTTTACACATGCCTTCCAAAGGAGAAGGCTCTTCTATTCATACAAAAACATAAGAAGCTACCCTATTTAATGAAGATCCACTAAAATCTCATATAGTTACAACCAAATAGCTCGTAATGAGACACATATCCCCTAAGTGTCTGTTATGAAACCAGCTCAAGAAAAGATAGAAAAGATAGATCAACGCCTTAGAATTCAGCCTCTTCGAGGGGGCAACCTCCTTTACATTACATAAATGAACAATTCATGGATGATTCAAATGAAAAGACCTCCTCTCTATATATAGGAGTCTAAGGGACCATAACATAATCAGAGCCTACATAACAATAATAATGCAAGGGCATAATAATAATAATAGTGGGCTTCTATGGGGCTCAATAGTAAAAATATGGGCGCTACATGGGTACATCAATATAATAAGTGGGTTGTACTAATAACAATAAGGGGTTACTCTAGTAGTATAGGGGCCTAACAGTGTCCAGGTATCGGGGAATTGGCTATGTTATGTGCAAATCCGCCGTTTGCGATAAAGTTGTGGAGTTAATATAATATCGCATCCAGAAGGGGAATCGACCATCGGTTATGTTTTGGGCACTACTTATAAAAGACCTCTAGAACTTGCGATTGTGATAAAAGGATGATGTGGCATGTGGGACCTCTATATGGCTATAGCCTCTCTTATATGGTTTCCGTATGGTGGACGAAAAAATCTGCAAAATGTTTTTTAATATGCAAGTTGGCCTCTTTCCAATAAATGTGTCTTTCCGGTCATTGGTGAAACCCATATGTGATTATGAGAAGAAGATGAAAGGACGAGAAAATGTAGATTGGGAAGCCGAAGACCAAGTGATCAAGAGGGGATGCGAAAGGTCGAGCGAGTGTTGAGGAAGCCGAAGCTCAAGCAAGCAAGGAGGAAGCCAAAAGGTCAGGCGTATCAGGCTTCTAGAACAGTGAACAAGGAAGGTTCAAAGCAGGTTGGCGAAATGGAAGAAAGGAGTAAGCCGTAGGTCCTGCAGAACAAAAAAGGGCCCAAGGTCCAGCAGGACAGGAGGCAGTCGAAGGATGAGCAACTCTGTTGATCATGTTACCCTATGAAAGACTCAGACCTGTGATGAATTAATCAAGTACATAATGCATTCTGAAGAACAATTCTGTGATGTAATAAATAAAGTTTTATCTGACATCGTTTGAAGGGAGAAGTAGCCAGTAGAGAAGCAGTCACACCTGAGGCATTTACTATGACAGTTAGAATAGAATCTTGATATAGAGAGTTGGTTCTTGTGCAGAGCTTAGTGCAGCTAATAGCAGACTCACTAAAGCTGCATAGAGACATTATCAGAGATCATGATGGCTATTTGATATCATCATGAGATAAATTTTGCAGACTCTGTGTGGACAGTATGAAGATTTGTATAGACTTCTTCATAAGAAGACTGGTTTCCATTGATGTTGCAGCATGGAGACTACAGTGAAACTATAAACAAACGTAATTCAATAAAGAAGAGTTTTGGGAGCAGAACATTACTATCAAACATGCCTTGAAAAGATTGGGTTGGTGCCTCAGAAGTTGGAAGGATTAGTGTTCTTGGAGTTGGTGCTCCTATATCCAAGGTTGGTGCCTTGAAAGCAAAGGGTTGGAGCCCTTGAGGTTGGTGCCTCAGAATTGGAAAGATTGGTGTCCTGGGAGTTGGTGCTCCTATGTCTAAGGTTGTTGCCTTGAAAAAACCGAGTTGGTGCTCTGGAGGTTGAAGCCTCACAAAAGTCCAAGTTGGTGCTTAGAAACATATTGGAATCATATATATTTGTATCTATTTTATTGCAAATATTATATTAATAAAAGCATTTATTCTTGTTGTTCATCTTTTGTTCTAAATAAAAATGTATTAACTAGTAAAATAACAATTGAAAAGAAATACTAATTCACCCCCCTTCTCAGTATTTCCAACAATTGGTATCAGAGCTAGTACCTTCACTCAAAGCCTAACAGCTTGAAGGTTGATCTTTAGAACACAAATGGTGAAGCCAAGGAAGAAAGTCTCCAATCCTCCTAAAGATGTGTCTCCCTCTACCATTGAAATAGAAGAAAATCAATTTGAGGAGGCTCCATGATTCAATGGAAACTTTGATGTGTGGGAAGCAAGAATGAGGAATTCTTAAAGACTCAAGGCATTGAAATCTGGAAATAAATAATTGTTGATAGCATGATGGATGGAGAATCCAAGGAGTACAATGAAAAAGCAATGAAGGAAATCTTGAATGGGCTACCTGATTCTATAAAGAACAATTTAGGAAAATGTTCATCAGCAAAGGGTATATGGGACAAACTTCATGACCTTCACTCAAAAGAAGCATTGACCATGACCATCAGTCAAGAAGATGATGGAAATCAAGAAGAAAATCTAGAACCCATCATAGAAGTTGAAAGTGAGAATGATGATGTCAAGGCTAAATAAGACCTAGAAGATGAAGAGAATGAAAAAGATTTTGTAGAAGATCTCCTTGCTCAACTTACAACTTCCATGGAAGAGATTATCAATTTGAAAAAGGAAAACAAGGAACTTAAAAAGAAAGCACTAGCTAGTGACCAAGACCAAACAAGGAATAAAGTTGACCTTGTCCAGCGTCAAATACAAGAAAGGGATGAAGAGCTTGTCAAGCTTAAGAAGGAATTTCATCAAAGCAAAATAAAGCATCATGAAGAAGTCATATCCATGACAAATCAATTGGATAAAGCAAAGAAACGGGAAGATACCTTGTCAAGTCAACTTGAACAAAGGCGCAAGAGCTTGAACAAACTTGAAGAAGAGATTGGTCAGTACAAGGTAGAGGTCTCCTCTCTCAAATCTCAACTACAAGAAGCAAGAAAGTTAGCACAAGGAGATGAGAAGACAATGGAATAATTAGTAATCATAGAAGAACAAGTGGATGAAGCAGAAAAGGAGAGAAACACCATGATATGTCAACTAAAAGCAAAAGATGAAGAAATTTTCAAATTAAAATCTAACATTAAACTTCTCAAGGCTGAAACATTTAAAGCTACAAGGATCTAGGAAGAAATGGAGAGCAGTCTAGCAAAGGAATGTAAGGACCTACCTAAAACGATATATATATATATATAATAATATATATATATATATATATATAATATATATATATATATATAATATATATATATTATTACACCAGCAATTACAACCAGAAAAGAAACGCATTGAGATTTCAATTCATTCAACACACACATTGCTGATACTCATTTCAGGAACGTAACACAACATTTACATGCTTTTAATGTAAGATCAAGTAGTAACAAAATACATATGTACCGTTCACCAGAAGGCGAGACTCCGCTTGCTTTGTTGTCACTGGTATTCCCTTGTTGCCGATCACTTCTGCGAGTGTATGATGACGCACTTGATCCGAAAACGAGACCCACCGGTTAACCTCTCAGCCTATTCCTTGGGTACTCTTCTTCCCCGCGGACCCCCGAGCTGCAATGGGGTTGTACAATGGAGGAAGAATCTAGTTGGCAGAGGAGAGCACCCTTAGCTCAGGAGTCCCCTCTCAAAAAATCCTCTACCTCACCAAACTCACTATAGCTTCCCCAATAATATATCATCCATCCAACAATAGGGTTCCCCAAAAAGTCCCCTCTACCATGGCTTGCCCCTTCTTTTATAAGAGTCCTCATAGATGACACTTGGCATGTCATGCATAATTATAATTTTTTTATTGTTTTTTTCAATTTAATAGCTTGATTATTCAGCTACCCATGTGTCACTCTCTCATCAAGGGTCACCCAAAATTATTTACTTAACTTTTTATTTAAAACTAATATTTTCCTCACCTCACAAGATTGCTATTTCTTCTCCTAGTTGTCTCTTTATTCCCCCCTTTTATTCCTTAAATTGTGTTTATTACTTGGAGTCAATTAATGAGTCAAGATTTTATCCCCAATCTACTTCCTAAATTAACTCAGGTTATCTCTTAGAGGGATATTCTTATGTTGGTTGATGCCACATGGAGCTTCTCTACATTTCTCTAAATTTAATTTTTTCTTATTTTAATTCACCTTCCTCTTTTCTTAATTAAGTTTAATTGGTTTAGGATTAATCTTTATCCTTACAATATGTTTGTCTTCCCCTTTTATATAATTAAACCACCTAATCTACCTAGTATTTTCCAACATGGGGGGGGTAGAATTTTTAAGGTACTCTATTTATTTCTTCCTATGATCCTCCTTATTCCAAATTTTATTTTTGATTTAATTACCTTGGTTTCTAATCATCATTTACCCTTGATGTAACTTTACCTAGTTTTCATTCCTTACTTATATTTATTTATTATTATTTATTTTTAATGATTCCAAGGGTGCCAAGTTTGGTTGTGCCCTTCAAGAACTCCCTAGAAGTTCCAAGGGTGCCACACCTAACAGTTTAATTGTGATGCCAAGGGTGCCAGTTGGTCGTGCCTTCAAGAATTTCCCCTAAATTCCAAGGGGTGCCACACCACTTGCCCTTCAAGCATCCAGTGACTACGAGGGGAAAATATCATGCAACGTCATAGACCAATATCATCTCTTATGTTGCATGCTATAGTGAGACTAATGGTGTCAGGGATCAAGGAATCCGCCTTGATGCGCGCCCCCCAGTAGGCTCCTCATGAGCGACCCAACTTTGGGACCTACCCTCATGGCATCGTGATCTTCAAGGCGAAGGTGTTTCAACCCTTCCAACAAAAGTCACGACGGGAGTGCTAGTGGGTGAGATCAGGGACTCTGTCCCACCCCTCCCATGTAGTTCCATCCACCTGTACAAACCCATCACCCATATGTGAGTCATTCGGTCGAGCAACTAATCTGTGCTTGCAACCATTAACATATCATCATAATATAGTTACACATATATGGCAGATTTCAAGATCGACTTAGACTTTAAAAGATAAAATAATATGAATTTTCATCAAACCAAGTGTCATCAACATGTCATATGCGAGCGCCTCTGATTGTTTCCTGCCATACTCAATAATCATTAGCAACAAGGTTTCTCGCTGTTAGTCATTATCATAATAGCATCATTAACAATTCCTGGTCATTCACATCATTGTCCATTGTAAGCCTGAACTAACGGAAGTAGGTAACATAGGGTACACATCCCTCATGGCTATCATCATTTATCATCAATGGAAACATACATATTCATTAAGCCATCAACATCGTAACATCATAGAAATATACCTATCTATCAAATTTATCATCATTATACTTTTAGTAGAGCACATACATATTCTTTACTAACCTCATCATAAATTCAAATACTAAACTTAACTATTTAATGATGCAATCATCGGAATACTGATAGATAAGATACATAACCATTCATGCTATCATAATATCAATGGAAATAATTTATAAACATCATAACCATGAGTATCTCAATTGCTAATAATAGTGTCATGTGTCCGGATCCTCAACCTGAAGTCCTCAAAGAATAAAGTGTGGGCCTTATGGCTAATTAAATGTTTGCGTCATATCACTGTCAGTCAACTAGAGCGGGCACTACAAGGAAAATGAAGAAATCTTCAAAATTAAGTTAGATATCATCTCCGTTAAAATAGAAGCAAATGAAGCTGCTCATACCAAGGAAGAAATTGAGAAACAACTTGGTAAGAAGAATAATGAGTGTGAAAGATTGGAAGAAGTGATTGTCTCCCTCAGGAAAAAGGTTGAAGGGATGGACAAAACCTTGAAGAGCTCTCAAGCCTTGGATCACATGCTCAGCCATTAAATATGTCCATTTCATAAATCAAGTCTCGGGTATGTAGGTGAATCCTCAAACAATAATGGTAATGTTTCAAGCAAAATGGATGTGAGGAAGCTAGAAAGAAATGTTGATGCTCCCAGTACCAGAAAAGGCAAGGAGAAAAATCAAGGCAACAATGGAAGAAATCCTGCTCCAAGAAGAAATGTAGATAATGTCAAGGATGCTAGAAGCAATGGTTATCATCAAAGGATCTCAAGACAGAAAGAATTCAGAAGTACATCAAGGAAAACTCCATCTCCCAGGTACCAAAGTTTATTTCTTGGTTATTGTTATTCTTGTATAAACTTTGGTCACATGGCAAAAGATTGTAAAGCATATCATAAAGATAGATGTTATGGTCCCCAACCATATCATAAAGATAGATACTATGGTCCCCAACAATCTCCAAGGAACAATTTTGCAGGAAGAAATCATGAATTCTTATTCATGAACAATGTAGAATGCTTCAAGTGTCATAACATTGGTCATATGGCACGTGATTGTAACTTAACTTGGGCTCTTACACAAGCTAGAACCATGCAAAAGAAGAAAGTTACACAAGTATGGAGAAGGAAGCAAATACAATCTAAAAGTCCCTTGAACTCTCTAGCCAACAACACATGTTGTTGACTTGATGTTCGACAATCTTAGCATTTGATGGGAAGACTATGCCCAAAGAAATGATGCATACAGTCAGGGGGAGCCTGTGATTCTTGATCATTATTGCAGAAGCTATTCGTGAAATGGTCCTTATAAAAGTCCTTTTTGATCTATATTAACAATAATTCTTTGATAAAGATCATTTCTCAGGAGTACTCCGTTGAAGAATATAATCTTGTAACAATTCTTTGGACTGTTGTTGAATATGTTTTCCACTTGATCACTAAGTAGAAATTGGAGCAACAGAGAAGGTCATCTAATACTAGAGAAATAAGGCATATAACTATGTTGCTGCTACTACAAAAGTTTATGTCTCGACTCAGGGATTGAATGGGAGAACAGATAAATTATGGACACAAATAAAGGCAACCTTCAAACAAACAGATACATCTAGGAATTAAGTATGAAGCAAGAACAGTTGGCAACATCTAACAAAACTGAAGCATTGCAAAAAGATGCCAATCAACAAAAAGAATTTAAAAGACAGACACAAATTGGATATAAAAATCAGCTAGTGGAGATAACTTGCAAAAACTTTTACAAGAACACAAGGAAAATATGGCTCATAAAAAAGACTATAGAAAGGAGAATGTTGTGCAGTGGAATATAGCTCAGTAACTTAAGAAGAAGCATAGAGATACAAAGGAACTTGGATCTGAAGAAATATAGCAATTTCAGTGGCAATTTTTCTCTTGATCGGACTATGAAGGCCCCTTAATTATGACTGTGGAGACAACAAAATATGGGTTGAAGCATAAAAACTTGTACTTGGACACTTGGTGTGTGGCTATTTGCAATCTGTTTGAAAGAATTCAAGTGGAGCATCTTTAAGCATTGTTGAAGCCATGATAAAGTAGTTCTGAGACATGAAGAGGGGATAATGTGCTAATTGATGATAAAGCATCAATCCTTCTATCTTGAGTAAAAAGAAGAGCACTATTATAGGGGGAGTAACATACTCATGAAGATCTACTATTCATAAAGAATAGAAGCAGTTTGATAGGGGGAGTCCCTGAGCATCCCTTTTCCATTGATGTCAAAGGGGGAGAGAAGAAGAATATTGCCATCAATAACAAAGGGGGAGATTGTTGACCTATATTTTCATTGATGTCAATATGGAAATATTCTAGGAGAAGCAGAGAAAAAAGCCATGAGGAGAAAAAAGAGAAGAAGTTATCAAAAGCCATCATAAAGCATGAAGCCAAAGAATAAGAGGAAGAGGTCATTGGAAGCCATGAGAAACAAAGAGAAACACATATCACAGGTGCATAAGCGGAAGAGCAGTTAACAGAGGATCCATATCATGAGATAGAGGAGGAATATCAGAGAAGAGCTATTAGAGCAGTGTATCAGAAGCCATCGTGGATCCATATTAGACCAGAGAAGAGCGGAAAGAGCTATTGGAATGGAGAGTCGTTACTCTGTGTATCCGTGTTCAACAACTATAAGCGGGTTTGTAATAGTGGCAGTGGTTTTCAGGTGGACGCTAGGCGGTAAGTGGTATTTAGAGGAGAGCACCCGATTCCATTCAATGGGCGACACGTAGCACTCGGGTGGAGAGAGAAAACCACTTTTTCAGGTGGTTATTTGCCTTGCAAATTGCTCACCCGAAATTCATGCAGGCCGTTGGATCCAACACGGGTTGATCAATGATGAAGGATCAACGGATGGTTTTGGGTTGATCGGGTTAAGTGTTGACTTTTGGATCGTGATCAGATCAACGGTGGAGGATCACTAAGGAATACTGCTTAATATCATATCATAACTTATAAAGGGATGGCACATTAACTATGCAATTGCGATATATATATATATATATATATATAATATATATATATATATATATATATATATATATATATATATATATATATATATATATATGCGGACCCACTGCACCATTATAAACTTCCCTATTGTTATATCACATCCGCCTATCAGAACTCTCATAGCGCAAGTTATAAAGGGCTATCACCCCCGAACCACCGATTGCGATATGTATGCGGACCCGTTGCAACATTATAATATGACCTATTGAAATATCGAATCCGTTGAATCACAATGTTCAAACGAATTGACACCATTGGACTGCTGATTTCGATATGTATACGGACCCGACTGGACCATTGCAATATGATTTAATATTTTATCGCATCCGTCGCATATCGCAAGCCTCTTGTAAAGCCTTGCCACATTGAAAGCACCAATTGTGATGTATATATATATATGGACCCGATGGAGTTATTAAAAACAATTTATAATAATATCGCATCTGGGTATCGGGGAATTGGCTATGTTATGTGCAAATCTGCCAATTGCGATAAAGTTATGGAGTTAATATAATATCGCATCTAGAAGGAGAATTAGCCATTGGCTATGTTTTGGGCACGACTTATAAAAGACCTCCAGAACTTGGGATTGCAATAAAAGGATGACATGGCATGTGGGACCTCTATATGGCTATAGCCTCTCTTATATGGTTTCCATGAATAATCAAGTCTATGGACAAATAACTCTTCAATATGTTTTTTAATATGAAAGTTGGCCTCTTTCCAATAAACGTATCTTTCTGGTCATTGGTGAAACCCATATGTGATTATGAAAAGAAGGCGAAAGGATGAGCGAGCATAGATTGGGAAGCCAAAGACCAAGCGATCAAGAGGGGATGCGAAAGGTCGAGCGAGCATTGAGGAAGCCGAAGCTCAAGCAAGCAAGGAGGAAGCCAAAAGGTCAGGCATATCAGGCTTCTATAACAGTGAACAAGGAAGGTTCAAAGCAAGTTGGCGAACTAGAAGAAAGGAGTAAGCCGTAGGTCCAACAGAACAGAAAAGGGCCGAAGGTCCAGTAGGACAGAACGAAGACGAAGGTCTAGCAGAACAAGAGGCAGTCACAGGACGAGCAACTCTATTGATCGTGTTACCCTGTGAAAGAATCAGACCTGTGATGAATTAATCAGGTACATAATGCATTCTGAAGAACAATTTTGTGATGTAATAAATAAATTTTTATTTGACATTGTTTGAAGGGAGAAGTAGCCAGTAGAGAAGCAATCACGCTTGAAGCATTTACTGTGACAGTTAGAACAGAGGCTTGAAACAAAGAGTTGGTTCTTGTGCATAGCTTAGTGCAGCTAATAGCAGACTCACTAAAGCTATGTAGAGACATTATTAGAGATCATGATGGCTATTTGATATCATCATGGGATAACTTTTGCAAACTCTGTGTGGATAGTATGAAGAGTTTTATAGAATTCTTCATAAGAATATTGGTTGCCATTGATGTTGTAGCATGGAGACTACAATGAAGCTGTAAATAGAAAAAATTTAGTAAAGAAGAGTTTTAGGAGCAGAACATTACTATCAAACATGCCTTCACAAGATTGGGTCGGAGATCTTCGGGTTTGTGCCTCAGAAGTTGGAAGTATTGGTGTTCTTGGATTTGGTGCTCCTATATCCAAGGTTGGTGCCTTGACAACAAAGGGTTGCAGCCCTTGAGGTTGGTGCCTCAGAACTAGAAGGATTGGTGTCCTGGGAGTTGGTGTTCCTAAGTCTAAGGTTGGTGCTCTGGAGGTGGAGCCTCACAAAATTCCAAGTTGGTGCTTGGCAACAGATTGGAATCATATATATTTGTATCTATTTTATTGCAAAGATTATATTAAAATAAGCATTTATTCTTGTTGTTCATCTTGTGTTCTGAATATAAATGTTTTCACTGGTAAAATAACAATTGAAAAGAAACACTGATTCACCGCCCCCTCTTAGTATTTCCAACAATTGTAATGTAAGTCATGAATGATGTGCAAATATTCAAAATATACTTTGAGGGCTCAACTTGTCATCTAGCCCTCTGTTGTAGCAGCTACAACTACCCTCCAAAATTTTGTCCTGCACCAATTTCGAAGCCTCCCTTGAGAGTTTCACTTAATGACTGCACACACTCGGGTTCACTCCGTGAGCTCATGTGAGTCTTTTCATCTGCCTTGCTTGCTCATTTCATTCAAGTTTCAGCATGCTGGTGTCTAATTCATGCTTGCGACCATGTTTTTGTTATGCTCAAAGTCTTCGCTTCGTATGTTCTTGTTGTGTTCACTATGAAAGCATCTTTCGCACACACACGGAGTCACATTCACTACCACGCAAGTGTCGTCTCAATGAACGGTAAATCACAAGTGTCACGCTTGTCACTTGCACCATCAGTCAGTCATGTTGAACATGTGTGTCTAGATGGTTTGGGTCGTTTTGTCATCGAGTCATGTGAGTGTGTGTTGTATGATCAGCTATGTATCTTTCAATTGTTCATACACTTAGTAATCTTACTAAATTTTTGGCGACGAGAATCCCCTCTGATAGTTGGACCATCACCCCGCTATCGACTCAATTGACTGTCAACTAGAATAGCGTAGAAGCACTAAGTTAGTCTTTTCAATTTTCCCTGCCTGCAAGCAATTCAATCAGCTTTCGTGCTGGCCACCCGGATAGTCGGACCTGGCAGTCACCCCAAGACTGACTCCCCTAAAAAATTGCGTAGAGGAAACTAACCTCACTCGCTCAACTAACTAAGGAAATTGTGTAGATAGGCCCAACAGACACCAAGTTCCCGTCCTTGTCTCCTTCAGAAAATTGTGCAGTTTTCCCAGTCAGTCATCCGGAAAGTCTACCGACTACTCATTTAAGAAATTGCGCAGTTTTCATGAGTAGGAATTTTGCTATCCAGTGGTACACTCAGCTCATAAATTGTGCAGAGTTGATCAACAGGCTGTCTTCCCAGCTTCAGTGCAATTTTACCGGCAACAACTCCTAGCAACAGAGTGCCAGTTCCCACTAGGAATTTCACAGTTTCTGTTGTCAGTAACTGAGCAGCCAACTGCAAGTTCCCTTTGGGAATTGTGCAATTTTCATTGCTAGTGACCCAAACAACCAACTTCCAGTTCCCTTTGGGAATTGCACAGTTTTGGCTGCCAGTCTCTTGGGCAGTTCCCCCAAAAAACTACGCAATTTCTACCTACTGACACTTCATGGAACCTGCCCCGTTCCTCTAGAAAATTATGCAAATCTGGCTGACCATCCCCTGCTGCCCATTTGTTTTGAAAAATGCACAGAGCATGCCTACATTTCCTTCCAGCAGCCCGGGCTGTCCCTCCCAAAATTTGTACAATTTTTCCTCCCAGCCGAGCCAGACCTCGTAGACAGTCATTCTCAACTCAGATTGCCCATCTCCATCACTAAGTGAATCTTGCGCAGTTTTCATCAAAAATGCTCGAAGCCATCATCCCGCTTCGCAACCGTGTCGCCTCTCCCAGTCACCTGCATCCGAAATGATCATATGTCATCGTAGACTAGGAGGTTTTGGATTTGAAGTCATCTCATCATGAGTGACTGCAGGTACAGTTACACCAAAAAACATGGCAAGGCGATGAATGGGATGAACGAAGGGAGAACATGCAGAAGGATAGGTTCACCAACGGACGAACACGATGAACATGCACCTTCGCGAATAGATGAGCCTGTCAAGCCTCGCAACATGTAAGCAAGGAACAACATGAAAAAGCTTCATCAAGCAACACAAGGACCATCGAAGACTCCGCGCACTTCGCCATGTGGAGGTGGAGCTATGATACACCATGAAGACATCCATCACCCAACAACATTGTAACTCAACATTCACTCTAGTAGCAACACGAATGTACCAGCATTGTCATGTCAAGTTTTGTCAAGTCATGTCATGAGTCGTGTTGCCCACATCTCAATTATGGGCTATGTTGTCAATTAATGTGATGTAATGTGGAAGTCCAAGAGACCCACTTGTTGAACAGAGAGTCATGTAAGTCAAAAAGTCATGGAATTCAAACGGTCATGAGGGTAGTCGAACAACCACAAGGGTCAGTTTCACCCTTGGCTATAAATACCCCCTCATTTGTACATGTAGAGGACTTTTTCACCTCAGCTCCTCCCACATAGCCAAGAGAGTCTGTAATATTTTCTTTGAGGAGTAAGTAATGGCTCCAACGCCCCACATTCGGGGTTAGTGATGTATGGTGTAATGATGTGTCTTGTAACTTTCACTTAATTCAATAGCCTGCTACAATCCAACACATTTTCACACATGTATTGTATATGTTGTAAGATTGATCTTTAACGCTTGTAATGCATGTTTCTTTAACCTGTGTTCTACATTTGAACTGTTTCATTTGTTGTAATGCATAATATATTAATGGAAATGTGTTGTATATGTTGTTAACGTTATCTCGCTCATGTAGACTTCTCTCTCGGACATCAGACATACGTTTCACATGAAGCTTGTTGTAACAACCATTACACTCGTTCGAACTGATCTGTTGAGTGTTGTACGTGTTATCTTACCTTGTATGTTGTGACTACCGCATCCGTTTGGACTACTCCTTTGGAATCTGTGCATGTCCTGTTGTGTTGTGTGTTCCTAGCCGAGTTGGTACTACATGCCATCCAACCTAGAACTCACCTTCACCATCTTCCCCTTTTATAGTGAAAGAACCATTGGCATGAGTACACTTACACTCACCAGGCACGCGAAAATCACTTCCCGAAGACAAAGCAGACTACTCTCCTATGTTGACAAGCAAGAGTTGAGGAAAATCCTTAAGAAAATGGCAATCGGGCCATCATACTGGATGGGAGTCCCACACAAAACGGTGTGAGGTATAGTTGGGACTTCATACCGGGGTGATCCCCTGAATGTTGGCGGGTCTAGCACCATCAACCTTTTTGGCTCTAGAAGGAAGGAAGCCAGTTGTGCATGGCTGAAATTCCCCTCATACTCACTCATCAACCATCTAGTCAAGGAAGTAATTCACACTCCCTCTCACCTACACATGAATCTGTAGTTGGTTGCTCCTCACCTCCCAAAACTGAACACAAGATTTCATATCAACACCTTCGCTCTATCCATCCCATCACTTGCTAGTTCGCAAAAGCAGTCAGACTGATCCTAGGCGTACAACATCTCCCACACACATCTAGGAAGCCAAAATCCACTCCCACAAGAGTTGTTGTATCATCGGTGGAAAAAGTAGTCCTTGCCATGCTTAAAGGTCTAGAGGAAGCTATTGAAGACGAAGAGGAACCTCCAATCTTCCTTGAAGATGAACAAGGCACCCTTGTGATCTTGGGATTGAATTCAAGTATAGGAGGCATAGGGGAAGGCAGTGGAGGAGGTGGAGGCAGAGACGAACCAACAGGATTAGTTCAGAACCATCAGACTACGAAGGAGAGGAAGAGGACGAAGAAGACAAAGAGATCGTTGACTCAAATCTTGAATAGATGACTCAGGGACCATTGGCTCTCTCAGTTGTTCTGCACAAGATGCCGAAGCAAGTGAAGAGAATGAACATCAAGTTCAACCCTGACAGCATGGTGAAGGAAGAAGACCACTTAGACAACTTCTATCTACAGCTGCAGACCCTTAAGTTACGTTATGATGACGTAGCATGTAGATTGTTCCCATGTACCTTGGACGGCGACGCAGCTGCTTGCTATCACAACCTTCCACCTAACTCCATACAGAACTGGGGTTCTTTCAAACGTACGTTCCTTGATAAGTTTGCTGATGACATGACCCCAACCATGCTACTCAAAGAATTGGGAAGCCTCAAGATAGAGGGAAAAGAGAAAGTGAAAGACTTCAATTAGAGGTTTATGCATATTTTGAACAAATTTGCAGTGGACACTAAACCTCATGATTCCATCACTATTGACTATTGCATGTCTGCATTGCCGACCACCATTACGTTGTTCGTCAAGCGAGTTGTGAAGCCGACACTTTTGGAAAGTTGCAAAGAGGCTATTAATGTTGAAAAAGACCTGTTCACAATCAAAGTCATCAAGGATGACGAATCAACGAAAGACTCCAAGGATGCAAGTAGGAAGCCCCAAGCAACGGGGAGCAAGGGTAGAGACAAGGAAGCAACTAATATTGAGACCCTCACTTGCCTTGTCAAGAACTTGACCAACAAAATGTCCAAACTCAAGCAACGAAAAACAAACACATTTGCAAGCAGTCATCTGCCTAGACACAAGCAGGCGAGAATTTCATCGACCGGCTTATCAAACAACAATCGGTTCGCTTCCAAAATTCCACAGAAGCCTATGTTCCAACTTGATCAGTGTGTTAATCCTAAGTTCTATTCTTTCCATGAAGAGTTTCACCTCGAGAACTCTTGTTCATATTGGAAGCGAGTTGTGAGCTCTGTCTGTAGTCATACACTTGATGTGGAAGGTGATATGCAGGAGTAGTCGCAAGACACTGATGATGACAAAAAGGTTGCACCTGATGAAACACCAAGTTATGGGCATGTGGTGAATGCATATCAGTGCTCGCAAGTAATATTGAAGACGAATAATGAGAAGCAGCCCCAAAAGCAAAATGATCATTACCATATTAGGAGTAAAGGGGCTCACCCTACACTTGGGGAAATACAAGAAAAGGTGAGACAACTGATAAAGAAGGTCGATCCAACAACTGCCTCAAATCAACAAATGCAAAGCAAGTCCAGGAAGACAATGGCGGATAAGAGTACATCCATGAGCAACAAGTTGTAAAACACTCCATCGGATAGCACGAAAATCTGTTCCACCTAGACACCTCAGTGAGTCTACCACCTCTGGACTACAACATAGTTGATGACATGAAAAAAACTAGAGCGAACAAAAGTTTGTTCAAGTTAGCTAAAGTCCAGAGTTAGTGAGATATCCTGCTGCATGCATTGGGATAGACGGAAACATACATCGCAATCTCTACCGGCAAGGGAGCATGCAGACCTCTCGGATCACTATCCACTATGCTCAATACACTCCAGATGGAAGAAGCAAAATTAGGTTGCCCCCCATTCCTTCTTTCATTTGAATTATTCAACTATAATGTTCACAACTTCTTGGTTGATTCTGGCGCGACAGCCAATGTCATGCCTCTCTCCATTGCTAAGAAGATCAATGCACAATGGAGCGAATCATCCATGAGAATCATCCAAATTGATAGAACATTAGTACCAGCCATTGGTGAACTTCGAGACGTGATCATTTGACTATCTCATGATAATCAAGTCCACTAATGCATCAACATAGTTGTTGTGGACATACCGAAAGCATATGACCTGCTACTCAGTAGAGATTGGTCCAACAAGCTAGATGGATATTTTGTTACAGACTGGTCTCACATGTGGCTTCCGTACAAGGGCAAATGCAACCAAATCCGGGTGTTATCCGGGAGGTATATGAAACACAAAGTCACTCCCCTTAACAGAGAGAATGAACCGTTGGCCTTTGTAGAACTCATGTTTGGCAACTGCCTCCTAGAAACAACATTGGAGTGTTATCTTGCATGACCATCTCTAACCTCATCAGACAAGCAGTTGGAACTCCTTCCTCACCCAATTGATGGTAATGAAACTTGTGCAGTTTTTTTTTCCAATAGTAGCAGTAGTACTAGCACGCCAAACGTTCCATGTACGGACAAGATTTGGGCCATGATTTTTGACAAATCGGGAACACATGATGGCTCAAGGACCAAGTGTATCCCAGTCATCCGAAACAATGTACAATGCATGATTTCGAGCTTTCTGAAGTTCGAATGCACAAAAAACGATGTTCGGTATGAAGCTATCATGTTAAACACATGAAGGACCACTGCTACGAACAAATGAAGCATCCTGGGAACCTATCATGATCTGAAGACGACCAATCTTGGTGCAATCTACACACCACAACAGCGACAAATCGTTGACTGCTTGAATAAACAATATTGGGATGGGTCTGCATGGGTAGATGATGACTTGAGTACACACTACACGTGAGCAATCCAACATGAGATTCCAGGTAAAGGAAGAGACAAGGCATTGCAGCAAAGACCAAGTAACACATACATGTTGTTTGTAGTCCTTTTACAGAAAAAAATTGACTGAAATTTTAAGTGGTTGGACTACTTGTAAAGTTCGTCATCATACTTGGTTTTCTAATTTAAATCACGTACGTAAGAAATCTAGGAAAATTTGCTAACGCATTGACTTCAAAAACTTGAACCCTTCCTAGAATAAAAACAACTATCTCGTGCCATCATTCAAGCCCATGTTGCACGCAGTACCTGAAATAATGGTTTTGTCTTCACTTGAAGGTTTTTTGGAATGCCACTAGGTTCCAGTAGCGGAATCCGGTGGAATTTCACTGGTCTACGAGAAGCTTGGCCCACACAAACATCATTTGCAATCACTTGATAGGAGGATTGACAACCTTCCTATTAACAGCCAGGACGTCAAGCATTATTTCAGTAGGCCGAGCCGCGCTCGTGCCATGTACATAGTTTGTTTGTTGCTTGTTGTTTTGATCTTGTTTGTTTTGCTTATTATCTTTGTTTTGCTTTGTTTGATTTTGCTTACTATTTTTGTGCACATTCATTGTGTTTGTTTCATATATTAATATTTTTGTTTCCAGAAATAAGTGCTGCCAACTACTACGTTCTGGATCTACGTTTGGGATTTTGAATAGAGTATGTGGCTAAAATTTGAGGAAACTCGTGACACTGCAACACTTGGCTAGTCTTGTGTCTACCTTCTTTGTGCTTGGTTGTAACTTTTGGCTGATGAATTCCTAACGGAAAATATGAACCATCTGCAAGGGAAGTCTCAGTTCTACCGTGAACTTGTGTCCACACTGGGAAGCCCCAGGCCTATACTCGGCCTTCTTCTCTGTGTGTTCAAGCTCATCCAACTAATAAAAATGGAGAATGGGTAAATCTAAATGAGAAAACCTATGTCAGAGGTCTTACATGCTTCTCTGAAGGAACAACCTCTTTTGCTCTCAATAAGTCAGGATCCCTCTTCCGCCCCAAAAATTAATAAGTGCCTATGCATAGTCCTCTTGAAAAATACAAAGGAAAAATAAGAGAAAGGCTTCCTGTGCATAGAGGTGAAGCATGTAACTCCACCGGGGTACTGACCAAGCTCGCTGGTAGTGGAGCAATGTGTGTGTTCCTGCGTGACTCTATTGGGGTATTGTCCAAGCCTGCTATTAGCGAAGCAACACCAGAGATGAAAACTTATACTCTAAAAATCTTCAACTCTCGAGCTAAACTACCCTTCCCGGATTCAAAACACTGAGATCTAAGCTGAACTTTTGATTGTGTTTGACTGAGTTGGCAAAGGGTGAACCATGTATGTCCATGGGGTAAGTGGGGAAACTGAAGTAACCCACACAACGATTCAATACTCCCTGAAAGATCAGGGCCCTATGCTAGTAGTGAACCAAAACAGAGAAGTTGGTGTTCTACCAGTGTGTCGCCAAGACTTGTAGCAACTACAACCACCCTCCAAAATTTTGGCGTACACCAATTTCATACCCTCCCTTGAGAGTTTGACTTGATGAATGCAAACACTCGAGTTCACTTCGTGAGCTCGTGTGAGACTTTGCATCTGCCTTGCTTTCTCATTTAATTCAAGTTTCTACATGCTGGTGTTTAAGTCATGCTTGCGACCATGTTCTGGTTATGATCAAAGTCTTTGCTTTGTATGTGCTTGTTGTGTTTGCTATGAAAGAATCTGTCACACTCACACATGGATTCACATTCACTATCGTGCAAGCATCATCTCAATGAATGTTCAATCACAAGTGTCATGTTCATCACTTGCACCGTCGGTCAGACATGTTGAACATGTGTGTCTGGATGGTTTGGGTTGTTTTGTCGTTGAGTTGTGTGAGTGTGTGTTTTATGATCAGCTATGCATCTTTCGATTGTTCACACACTTAGTCATTTTACTAAATTTATGACCACCAGACTCCCCTCTGATAGTCAGACCATAACCCCGCTATCGATTGTCAACCAGAACAACGCAGAAGCACCAGGTTAGTCTTTTCCAGCTGCGTTTCCCGCAAGAAATTCAATCAGCTTTCATGCTGGCCACCTAGATAGTCAGACTTGATAGTCACTCTACGACTGACTCCCCTCAAAAATTGCGTAGAGGCCACTGACCTAACTCACTCAACTGACTAAGGAAATTTCACAGACAGGCCAGATAGACACCAAGTGTCCGTCCCTATCTCCTTTAGAAAATTGTGCAGTTTTCCCAGTCAGTCATTCAGATAGCCAACCGGCTGCTCATCCAAGAAATTGCGTAGTTTTCATGAGTAGGCCTTCTGCTGTCCAACAGTTTGCTCATCTCAGAAATTGCGCAGAGATGATCAATAGGCCGGCTTCCCAACTTTAGTACACCTTTCCCTCCAGCATCTCCTAGAAACAGACTACTAGTTCCCTCCAAGAATTGCACAGTATCTGCTGCTAGTTCCCTCTGGTAATTGCACAATTTTGGTTGCCAGTGACCCTAGTAGCCAACTGCCAATTCCCTCTCGGAATTGCGCAGTTTTGGCTGATAGTCTCCTAGGCAATTCCCCCAAAAAAGTGTGCAATTACTTCCTATTGACCCTTCATGCAGCCTGACCCGTTCCTTTGGAAAATTGCACAAATTTAGCTGACTAGCCCCTGGTACCCATTCATTTTGAAAAATATGTAGAGCATGCCTACCTTGCCTTCCAGCAGCCTAGGCTATCCCTCCCAAAATTTGCCCAAATTTTCCTCCCAACCGAGCTATACCTCATAGAGATTCACTGTCGACTCAGATTGCCCATCTCCATCACTCAGTGACTCTTGTGCAGTTTTCATAAATTGTTCCCGGAGCCATCATCCTGCTTCGCAACCGTGCCACCTCTCCCAGTCACCTGCATCTGAAATGATCGTGTGTCATGGAAGACTAGGGGGTTTTGGATTTGATGTCATCTTGTCATGAGTGACTGTAAGTACATGTACACTAACAAACATGGCAAGATGACGAATGGGATGAACAAAGGGAGCACATGTAGAAGGATAGGTTCACCAACGGACGAACGAACGATGCATGTGAAACAGATGAACGCGAAGAACATGCACCTTCGCAAATAGATGAACCTATCAAGCCTCCCAACATGCAAGCAAGGAACAACATGCAAACTCTTCATCAAGTGAACCAAGGACCATCGAAGAAGCCGTGAACTTCGCCATGTGGAGGTGAAGCTATGATACACCATGAAGACATCCATCACCCAGCAACACTGTAACTCGACATGCACTCCAACAACAGCACGAATGTACCAGCATTGTCATGTCATGAGTCATGTCGCCTACATCTCCACTATGGGCAATGTTTTCAATCAATGTGATGTAACGTGGAAGTCCAAGAGACTCACTTGTTGAACAAACAGTCATGTAAGTTAAACAGTCATGAGGGTATTCGAACAACCACAAGGGTCAGTTTCACCCTTGGCTATAAATACCCCCTCATTTTGTACATTCAAAGGACTTTTTCACCTTAGCTCCTCGCACATAGCCAAGAGATTCTATAATATTTTCTTTGAGGAGTAAGCAGTGGCTCCAATGCCCCACACTCAGGGTTAGTGATGTATGGTGTAACGATGTGTCTTGGAACTTTCACTTAATTCAGAAGCCTACTATAGTCCAGCATGTTTTCACACATGTATTGTATTTGTAGTAAGACTGATCTTTAACACTTGTAATGCATGTTGCTTTAACATGTGTTCTACATCTGAATTGTTTCATTTGTTGTAATGCATAATCTATGAATGGAAATGTGTTGTATATGTTGTTAATGTTGTCTCGCCTGTGTAGACTGCTCTCCTGGACATCAGACAAACCTTTCACATGAAGCTTATTGTAACAACCATTGCACTTGTTCAGACTGATCCGTTGAGTGTTGTACGTGTTACCTTACCTTGTATGTTGTGACTACCGCATCCGTGTGGACTGCTCCTTTGGAAGCTATGTATGTCCTGTTGTGCTGTGTGTTCCTAGCTTAGTGAAAGAACCATTGACATGAGTACACTTACACTCACCAAGCACGCGAAACTCACTTCTCGAAGACAAAGCAGACCACTCTCCTGTGCTGACAAGCAAGAGTTGAGGAAAATCGTTAAGACAATGGCAACCATGCCATCATACCGGATGGGACTCCCACACCAAATGGTGTGAGATCTAGTTGGGACTTCATATCGGGGTGATCCTCTGAATGTTGGAGGGTCCAACACCATCAACTTTTCTGGTGCTAGAAGGAGGGCAACCAGTTGTACATGGCTGAAATTCCCCTCACACTCACTCATCAACCATCTGGTCAAGGAAGTAATTCACACTCCCTCTCACCTACACACGACTCTACAGTTGGTTACTCCTCACCTCCTAGAATTGGACACAAGATTTCATATCAACACCTTCGCTCCGTCCATCCCATCACTCGCCAGTTCGCGAAAGCAGTCAAACTGATCCTAGGTGTACAACATCTTCCACACACATCTAGGAAGCCAAAATCCACTCCCACGGGAGTTGTTGTATCATCGGTGGAAGAAGCAGTCCTTGCCATGCTTGAAGGTCTAGAAGAATTTATTGAAGACAGAGAGGAACCTCCAATCTTCCTTGAAGACGAACAAGGCACCCTTGTGATCTTGGGATCAAACTCCAGTATAGGAGGTAGAAGGGAAGGCAACGAAGGAGGTGGAGGTGGAGACAAACCGACAGACTCAGATCCGAAACCATCAGACTTCGAAAGAGAGGAAGATGATGAAGAAGGCGAAGAAATGGCTGACCCAAATCTTGAATGGATGACTTAGGGACCACTAGCTCTCTCGGCTGTTCTGCACAAGATGTCGAAGTGAGCGGAGAGAATGAACATCAAGTTCAACCTTGACAACACGGTAAAGGCAGAAGACCACTTAGACAACTTCTACCTATAACTGCAAACCCTTGAGGTACGTTATGACAACATAGCATGTAAATTGTTCCCATGTACCTTGGACAACGACGCATCTTCTTGGTATCACGGCCTTCCACCTAACTTCATACAGAACTGGGGTTCTTTCAAACGTATTTTCCTTGAGAATTTTTTTGATGACAAGACCCCAACCATGCTACTCAAAGAATTGGGAAGCCTCAAGATGGAGGGAAAAGAGAAAGTGAAATACTTCAATCAGAGGTTTATGCATATTTTGAACAAAATTTGCAATAGACACTAAACCTCATGACTCCATCAATGTTGACTATTACACGTCTGCACTGTCGACCACCATTGCGTAGTTCATCAAGCGAGCTGTGAAGTTGACATTTTTGGAAAGTTATGAAGAGGCTATTGTTGTTGAAAAAGACCTGCACATAATTAGAGTCATCAAGGATGATGAATCAAAAAAAGACTCCAAGGATGTGAGCCGGCAACCCCAAGAAACTGCGAGAAAGGGTAGAGACAAGGAAGCAACTAATATTGAGACTCTCACTCACCTTGTCAAGAAATTGACCACCAAAATGTCTAAACTCAAGCAATGGAAAACAGACACATTCCCAAGCAGTCATCCACCCAGACAGAGACAGGCAAGAACTTCATCGACCGGCTCATCGAACAACAACTGTTTTGCTTCCAAAATTGCGCAGAAGCCTATATTCCAACTTGATCAGTGCGTTGATCCTAAGTTCTGTTCCTTCCACGAAGAGTTTCACCCCGAGAAATCTTGTTCGAATTGGAAGCGAGTTGTTAGAACTATCTACAGTCATACACTCGATGTGGAAGATGAGATGCAGAAGCCTTTGGAAGACATTGATGATGATGAAGAGGTTGCACCTGATGAAACACCAAGTTCTGGGCATGTGGTGAATGCATATCAGTGCTTGCAAGTAATCTCGAAGACGAACACCGAGAAGTAACCCCAAAAGAAAAATGATCGTTACCATATTATGAGTAAAGGGGATCCCCCTACAATTGGGGAAATGCAAGAGAAACAAGTTGCAAAACACTCCTCCAGACAACACGAACACCTATTCCACCCCGGACACCTCCGTGAGCCTACCACCTCTGGAATACAACATAGTTGATAACATGAAGAAAACTTGAGCAAACATTAGTTTTTTTTAGTTAGCCAAAGTCCAGAATCAGTGAGATATCCTGTTGTGTGAATTTGGACAAACGGAAATAGACAATGCAGCCTCTACCAACAAGGGAGCATGCACACCTCCCGGATCATTATCCACTGTGCTTAATACACTCCAGATGGAAGAAGAAAACTCAGGTTTCCCCCCATTCCTACTTTCATTTGAAGTATTCAACTACAATGTTCACAATTTCTTGGTTGATTCTGGCGTGACAACCAATGTCATGTCACTCTCCATTGCTAAGAAGTTCAAAGCACAATGGAGCAAAAAATCTAGGAGAATCATCCAACTTGATAGAGTTTCAGTACCAGCCATTGGTGAACTGCGAGACATGATCATCCGACTATCTCATGACAGTCGAATCCACCAATGCATCAACATAGTTGTTGTGGACATACCAGAAGCATATGGCCTGCTACTCAGCAGAGACTGGTCTAGCAAGCTAGATCAATATTTTGCTATAGAATGGTCTCACATGTGGCTTATGTACAAGGGAAAATGCAACAAAATCTAGGTGTTATCCAAGAGGTATATGAAACATAATTTCACTCCCCTTAATGGAAAAAACGAATTATTGGCCTTTGTAGAACTCATGTTTGGCAACTGCTTCCTGGAAACAACATTGGAGTGTTATCCTACACAGCCAGCTCTAACCTCATTAGACAAGCAGTTGGGACTCCTTCCTTTCCCGACTGATGGTAATGAAACTTGTACAGTTTGCTTTTCCGATAGTAACAGTAGTAGCAGCAACAATAGTAGCAGTAGTACTAGCATGCCAAATGATCCATGTACGGACGAGCTATGGGCCATGAGTTATTGACAAATAGGGAACACATGATGGCTCAGGGACCAAGTGTATCTCAGTCATCCAAAACAATGTGCAATGCATGATTTCAAGCTTTTTGAAGTTTGAATTCATAAACAACGATGTTGAGTATGAAGCTATCGTGTTAAACACACGAAGGAACGCCGCTATGAACGAACGAAGCATCCTGGGAACCTATCATGATCCAAAGATGGCCAATCTTGGTGCAAGATACACATCACAATGGTGACAAATTGTTGACCGCTTGATCAAACAGTACCGGAATGGGTTTGCACGGGTAGATGATGACCTGAGTACACACTACATGCAAGAAATCCAACATGAGATTCCAGGTAAAGTAAGAGACACGGCATTGCAACAATGACCAGGTAACACATACATGTTGTTTTCACTCCTTTTACAGAAAGAATTGACTGAAATTTTAAGTGGTTGGACTACTTGCAAAGTTCTTCATCATACTTGGTTTTCTAATTTAAATCTCGTACATAAGAAATATGGGAAAATCCTCTTATGCATTGACTTCAGAAACTTGAACCCTTCCTGGAATAAAAACAACTACCCCGTGCCATCATCCAAGCCCATGTTGCATGCAGTACCTAAAACAGTGGTGTTGTCTTCACTTGAAGGTTTTCTAGAATTCCATCAGGTTCCAGTAGCGGAACCCGGTGGACTTGCATTGGTCCACGAGAAGCTTTGTCCACACACGCATCATTTGCAATCACTTGACGAGAGGAATGACAACCTTCTTGTCCACAACCAAGACCTCAAGCATTAATTTCAGTACATTGGGCCGCGCCTGTTCCATGTACATAGTCTGCTTACTGCTTGTTGTTTTCATCTTGTTTGTTTTTCTTATTATCTTTGTTTTGCTTCGTTTGATTTTGCTTACTATTTTTGTCCATGTTCATTGCGTTTGTTTCATATATTACTATTTTTGTTTCTAGAAATAAGTGTTGCTAACTACTACATTCTGGCTTTTGAATATAGTATGTGGCTGAAATTTGAGGAAACTCGTGAGACTATCGCAGTTGATCAGTCTTATGTCCACCTTCTCTATGATTGGTTGTAACTTTCGGTCGATGAAGTCTTGACAGAAAATATGAACCATCTACAAGGGAAGTTTCAGTTCAACTGTGACCTCGTGTCCACGCTAGGAAGCCCCATGCCTGTACTGGGCCTTCTTCTCTGTGTGTTCAAGCTCATCCAACTATTAGAAATAGAGAATGGGAAAATCTAAACGAGCAAACCTATGTCAGAGGTCTTACATGCTTCTCTAAAGGAACAAACTCTTCTACTCTCAATAAGTTAGTATCCCTCTTTCGCCCCAAAAACTAATAAGTGCCTATGCACAGTCCTCTTGAAAAATACAAAGGTGAAAGAAGATAAAGGTTTCCTACACAGAGAGGTGAAGAATGCAACTCCACCGGGGTACTGATCAGGCTCACTAGTAGTGGAGTAATGCGTGTGTTCTTGCGTGACTCTGCTGGGGTATTGTCCATGCCTGCTAGCCGTGGAGCAATGATGCTAAAAAACTGACATCCTTTAAAAATCCCATGTGGACCTATGAGTTATGGGTCCACATATACAATGGAAGCCTTTGCATTGGTGGATTTTAACAAAACTCGACCAATCACCAAACAACGGAATAACACAGAACTCGCCAACGAACGTCAGACCCACTCCGAATGCATACAATCGGAACCCAAATAAAATTATTATTGGATCCAAATTTTCCACAAATATTATCAGATTAATTCTTCACCGTTGATCTTACCCTTTCAATCTGACGGTTGGTGGTTCACCAGATCAATCAACCTAATCGATGATCCCCCATCGTTTGATCAGAACACACTTGATCCAACGGTCAGCAACGATATCGGACGAGGATCATGCGTGACGTTTAACCACCCTTATGGAGCCGATAAGAAATATAAATCCTTGATATATAAATGTTCGGGTCCGGTTTTGAAATTAAATATCGATCACTTTATGACTCGATATCCATTGGATATAAGAGGCCATCAAATCTATGGTTTCCAGGATTTCAACTAGCACACGGTTTAAAAACGGCTTAACTCCCGTAGTTGACTGTGACCTAAGAGTTGAATATGAGATCGATGGCTAGGAGTGAGTGTGGGGCTTCAACCACAATCAAGAAATTTGTACACTCTTGCCCCCACAATTGTTAATCACTGTCAAATCTGCCAACCAACGGACGGTCCTGATTTACTCTAGGGTTTCTTCACAAATTTAACAAATTTTGCCAAGACTAGGGCTTCCACCAAGTTAGTCAGTCTCTAAAATATATACTCCAGTTTCTTAAAACATATCCAGGCTCTTAACTGTTCGTTGTAATTACAAAGGATTCGGCCTATGATCTATGAAACCAATCACATAACAAAAGATCACGCAAAACAAGCTTTGTACACAAACTCCTTTTGTTCATAACAGTCTTTACATAATATACAAAACATCTCGTGCACTGATTTGTTCTCTATACACTATCTAACCTCTGTGTAACACACTCTACCTACTCTAACACACTCAATACTGAATTACACAAAGAAATACACAATCCACACTTTATTCATATTGATAACTATTTACAGAAGAAACAATCACACTCGACTGTTCGCTCATCCATCCTATCTTTCCATCTGAATCTAACCCCTCACTCATTCCAAAAGATTACAATTTATACAAAATGTGAATTCATGAACCCATTTGGTTCAGATAAAAAAATCTCCCATTCTTCCCTAAAGAATCTCTTCACTCCACTCTTTTCTCCAACAAATGCTAATTTAAGCTTTCACATACCTCATATCCTATTCAAACCAGATAATCTAACTGCTTGGCCTGATCTCCACGTAGGGAGGATCAATCAACCACTTATAACCTTTTCTGCTAAGATTTTGACAACAAATAAAACACTCTCATACATTTAAATTAATAAAATTAATTAATCTCTTGTCTTCCAACCCTTTGTAAGCCACAACATGTGATCATACCATCACATTGCTGACTAGTTCTAAATGCTCCTGCATCAGACTCCCAAAGTTGAAAGTTTTCATGACCTCTTGGTCATGTGTTTCTTCTGCTGATCATCCAGTATCCCAAACTTTACTTTGTAACTGGTCATCACTTTGATCATGCTGCAGATTCAATTCTTCTACCAATTTCACTTCTGTTCTTCCAGGATTCCAAATCTTATGTTGTTGTTGTCCACTTTCCTTGTTGATACAAATTTCCTTTGTTAATTTCTCTTCCTTGTTGTCCCTCTTCTTAACTCACTTCATCTTCCACACTTTCTCAACTTCCTCTTTACAATTTGTTCTTAGCTGAACTCCACTGAAATCTGTCTGCTGTACATTCTCCCTTACCATAAAAATTATGAAATTCCTGTCCAATTCTTCTTCACCTCTGTCATTTACAAATTGTTTCTTGTACTCTACAACTTCCCTTTCATTATGATTAAAGATAATCTTCCCCTTCATCTTATCAGGTTCATCTAATAACTTTTCCAATAATTTGAATCTTCCCTCATCTCCAATAAGCATATCATTTGCATATGACTCCTCTTTCCTATATAAAACCAAATTTCTGCCACAATTATCAGATTTAAAGTTACTATGGATTTCGGTCTCCACAAATAAATTTTCCATCAAGTCCTTATACTGATCCTTTGCAAAATTTATAAAACTGTCAATAAATTTAATTTGAGCACTTTCCTATTCATTACAGAATATTCTCTGTTTTGACACAAAAATGTCATTCAACAATTCAAGAATTAAAATCTCCTAAAATATATCATTGTGAAGTATCCTTTCACCTTTTGTACAACTAATTAATGTTGTTTCATCTTCACCTACAAAAAAAACAAAATTATGGTTTAATAAAGCTTCTACATGGTTCATAGATTCATAAAAATAATCTTCTTTAAAATCACAAAATTCCCAAACTTCTATATTTGTCAACATCATCATACATTCCTTCACATTTTCCACATTGTCTGGATTTTCTACTGAAGATATTTCATTCTTGTTATCATCACGAATTTTCATTTGTTTGTCTTCAACTTCCTTAATCATGACAATTTCCCTGTCAATACCATCATTCTCAAAAGTATTAAATACTTGCTCAAAATATCCTTCAATTTCAACTAGTTCCTTAAATAGTTTCACTTCTTCATCAACATGCATGAGCACATTGTCCAATTGTTGTTCATCACATGTCAAACTTGAAAATATACACATCATGTTAGTTTCAAAAATACAAGGCTCTTCATCTGAACTCTCATTGACCAGACCTTCATGCTCCTTTGAACTATTCGTATAGTTCACTAAGTTATTGTGTAATTCTTCCTCAACATCTCTGATTTCCTTTTCATCAAAAAAAACTTCTGGGACTACAGCTTCTTGACTTTGCTTGACAATTTCATCATAATTCTGCATAACATCCCCCTGTCCTTCACAATTTCTTCCAGCACTTAGTTTATCCAAATAAGACAACAATGTCTCCTTCTCTTCTATGATAAGACTTTGATCTTTCAAAGGTTTTCTTGACTTAACTTCTTCAGCTGAGTTCTTTGTGTCAGCTTCGCTTCTCTTCTCTTCACAACCCTGTAATGCATTAGCTTCTCTCCCTCTGTCCATTTTCCATTGGTTTTCTATCCATGTTAATATTCCTTCTAACATGATCCAATAAGTTTTCACTACCAGAAGACACAACCATTTACTCATACCTTTTAATTTTCTCCACCAATCAACGTCTTGAAAATCTTCCTGCACCTCCTTTTCTTTTTATCTTGTCTCTGCCTCTTTCACAGAGTCAAATTCATTTGGCTGCATACCTACAACTTTACATTCACAAATAATTAATCCCAAAATTATGAGATTCTCTTTCCTGTGAAGATGCTACCAGCACCTTTCTCTCATGCTGATCTATGTATATCATCTCTTCATCACTATCATCACTGTCATCATTGTCTCCTTCCCCAAGGAGAGATCCTTTCTCTGGTTCACAAATGTATTCTACTCCTTCATCCTCAACTTTTCGGAGTATTAATTTCTCAGCAAACAATTCTCCGACAGGCCACTTAACTCTCTTCCCCACATAAAATCCTTGTTTCCATTGTTCTCTGATTCCTTTCTATACCAGCTTCTTCAAATGACTGAGCTTTGCCTTCATCTCAGCCAACTCTATGTCCATTTATTCTTTACTCATTCTTTTGAGTCCAACTACTTTGGCACTCTTTTTCCTCTGCGTGTGACTTTCCTCTGTACCCCTGTTATGAATGCCAATAGTCAATTCCATTTCTTCCTCTGGTGAGCTTCCCTTGTTCACTGGTGAGCTGAAAATAGCCCTTTCTTTCATCTGTAACAAGTATCCTTCATGCCTAACCAAACTTTTTTGAGTTTAGTCTTTTGGAATCTATTGGTTCTTTCCTCAAACCTTCCACTAACTAGCAATTCTACCCAACACTCCTCTTGCTGGAATTGTTATCTTTAAGACAACTCTACCCACAATCACACTTGTGGAGCTACCTCAACAACTTCTACCCAATCGCAGTTGGAAGTTGTTCTTGGCTTCTCTTGAACGCTCCTTGTTCTAGGTTGTTGCATCTTCAATTGCTCAATTCTTTCATTCAATAATTTCATTTATTGTTGGGTACTGTCACCTTTACTCATCTGAGAGTTCTTCTTGCTTCGTCTTCTTTAACATAGCTCATGTGCTATGATGCTGATACAATTCATTCTACCTTCTAGCAATTTCACTGCTTCCATTGACCTGTACAATCTTATCTCAAGATACATCAAAGTACCTTTCAAACCTACCAATTTTCCTTCAAAGATGTCTTAAAACTAATTCCCATTCCATTAGTTAAATCTTTGCCAAATGATTCATTTGTTCACTATTTCATTTAAACTTCTCCATTCAAAAGGCTCCATATAGTCAACAACTATTCTTCATCTTACGATTAAGATTGAATTTGGAATTCACCTATATTTACAAATTTATGACACACTACAAATTCCTTTTGATAATCTGCTGTAAGAAAATCCTGTCTTGCTTCTACAAATTCCAAAATTCATTCCTTGCAGTGGTTCTTCTTTCAGATCTATCAAACCCAATCTCTGTTCTTTCAACCATCAATATCATTGTCTTCAACAATACTTTAAGCAATCCATAATCATTAAAATTCTTCAAATCATTTAAATGATTTCAGTCATAGCAATCCAATCTTCTATTTGACTTTAAATTCAAAACCTTCTACTTCAATTTTGCTTTCAAATCAAACCAATCATTCAATCAACTTACATGGAAATTTCATTTTCCTGAAAGGAAAACATCTTCTCCTCTGAAATTTCACTCCCTTGTTTTTATTTAGACATTCAAAACAAATCTCTGTAAAATCACAAAATAAATCTTCTTACCAGATCTACAATATCTTGTAGTAGTTCCCAGATTTCAACAATTATGTCAGAATATCAAACTACCTCTAATTAAGAATTCTGACTGGTATCTCCAATGTCCTTCTAATCATCCCAAGACTTTTTCCTTATAGTTTCTCTACTGAAATTTCTTCATTCGCTTCTTTGTCATGGCTACTTGCTAAGAATAAAATTCAGCTCTTCAACCAAACTCCACAGAGCATTGGTCTAGCTCTGATACCAAAAATGATGCCAGAAAACTGACATCCTTTAAAAATACCATGTGGACCTACGATTTATGGGTCCACATATACAACGGAAGCCTTTGCATTGGTGGATTTTAACAAAACCCGGCCAATCACCAAATAGCGGAATAACACAGAACCCACCAACGAACATCGGACCCACTCCAAATGCATACAACCGGAACCCAAATAAAATAAATCCTAGTTCAATTCTTATCGGATCCACCTTTCCCACAAATATTATCAGATTAATTCTCCACCATTGATCTTACCCTTTCAATCTGATGGTTGATGGTTCACCCGATCAACCAAACTAATCGGTGATCCCCCACCGCTTGATCAAAACACACTTGATCCAACGGTCAGTAGCGATACCAGACGGGGATCATGTGCGACGTTTAACCACCCTTACAAAGCTGATAAGGAATATAAATCCTTGATAAATAAATGTTCGGGTCTAGTTTTGAAATTAAAGATCGATCACTTTATGACCCGATATTTGTTGGATATACGAGGCCATCAAATCTATGATTTGCGGGACTTCAAGTAGCACACGGTTTAAAAACGACTTAACTCTCGTAGTTGGCTATGACCTAAGAGTTGAATATGATATCAACGGCTAGGAGTGAGTGTGGGGCTTCAGCCATGATCAAGAAATCCATACACTCTTACCCCCGCAATTGCTGATCATCGCCGGATCTGCCAGCCAACAGACGGTCCTGATTTATTTTGGGGTTTCTTCACAAATTTAACAAGTTCTGCCAAGACTTAGCACTTCTGCCAAGTTAGTCAGTCTCTAAACTATATACTCTGGTTTCTTAAAACATATCCAGGCTCTTAACTTTTCACTGTAATTACGGAGGATTCAGCCTACAATCTATGAAACCAATCACATAACCAATGATCACGCAAAACAAGCTTTGTACACAAACTCCTTTTGTTCATAACAGTCTTTACATAATGTACATAACATCTTGTGCTCTGATCTGTTCTCTCTACACTATCTAACCTCTATGTAACACACTCTACCTACTCTAACACACTCAATACTGAATTACACAAAGAAATACACAATCCACACTGTATTCATATTGATAACTATTTACATAAGAAACAATCATACTCAATTGTTTTCAGTTCTCCCCTCACTCATTCATCCTATCTTTCCATCTGAATCTAACCCCTCACTCATTCCAAAAGATTACAATTTATACAAAATGT
Organism: Pinus taeda; assembly: GCA_000404065.3. Lineage (NCBI taxonomy): Eukaryota > Viridiplantae > Streptophyta > Pinopsida > Pinales > Pinaceae > Pinus > Pinus taeda. The sequence continues at coordinate 13,553 of APFE031704936.1, read as the reverse complement.
GGATTCATGAACCCATTTTGTTCAGATCCAAAAATTTCTCATTATTCCCTAAAGAATCTCTTCACTCCACTCTTTTCTCAAACAAATGCTAATTTAAGCTTTCATATCCCTCATATCCTATTCAAACCAGATAATCTAACTGCTTGGCCTGATCTCCATGTAGGGAGGATCAATCAACCACTTATACCCTTTTCTGCTCAGATTTTGACAATAAATAAAACACTCTCATACATTTAAATTAATAAAATTAATTAATATCTTGTCTTCCAACCCTTTGTTAGCCACAACATGTGAACATACCATCACATTTTTGACTAGGTCTAAATTCTCCTGCATCAAGCAACACCAGAGATGAAAAATTATACTCTGAAAATCTTCAACTCGCAAGCTAAAATACCCTTCTCAGATTCAAAACAATGAGATATAAGCTGAAATTTTGATTGTGTTTAACTGAGTTGGAAAAGGGTGAACCATGTGTGTCCATGGGGTAAGTGGGGAAACTGAAGTAACCCGCACAACTATTCAACACTCCCCGAAAGACCAAGGCCCTGTGTTAGTAGTGAACCGAAACAACCACCCTCCAAAATTTTGGCCTACACCAATTTCAGAGTCTCCCTCAAGAGTTTCACTTGATGACTTTTGATCTGATAATCACCCTATGAGTGACCTCAGTTGAAGATCTATTAAAACAAAAGGTATTACAGACTCATGTGCTGGTGCGTGTTCTGCGTTATTGAAACAATGGATCGATCAGATTTCCAATACACAGACATTTAAATGGAAAGACAACAGAGAAATACAATAAGCAACACAAAGACACAAACAATTTTTAATAAGGAGTTCACCCTATTCTCCATGGCTACGTCTCTAGTCCAGCTTCAGTGGTGGCCTTGTTTTATTGTGTCTTGTAGCAGAGATATTATAATACAAGGACTCAATGTGAGTTCTCCAAAAGCAAATTTTGCTAGGTAGGGTGGTTCTTGGATTCCCCAAGCCACTCAGATTTCACAAACTCTTTTTCTTCCTACCAGCTCTGTGACCCTTGGTCTACAATGGAAAGAGCCAAATGTGATGCTCAGTCTGGACAGATTCCTCTATGGGAAAGCTTGAATCTTCAAGCTCTCTGGTGCTCGATGCTGCCTGTGGTTAGCTTGACCCTCTGTCTCCTCTGCTTTCTTTACTGTTCTCTGTGTTCAGTCCTCCTCTTAGGGTTCACTGTTCACTGTCTCTCTTGGTCGCTTTGACTCTTCTCAAAATCCTCTTCATCCTCTCCTTTTTTTTTTCTTTTTTCTGACCGTCTCTGTGCATGGCTTTAACCATTTGATCCCTATGCATGTTCGGTTCCTCTCCCGCATATGTCAATTCTCCTTCTGCAGCTGCGCTTGGAGTTCCCTGTTTGGCATTAGCATAAACACTCGGGAAGTGCCATGTGTCCCCGTCGGAATAGCGCTAGCCTGCTCGTCGATTCATTTCTTTGGTTATGTCATGGATACGTTCCTTTTCCACCGTGGTGGTCAAACGGATTCCAAATCCCTTTTAATCGCGGCTTAATTCCCCATCGATTCTGCTTCTTTCATCGGGCACAATCTCATTCGTTTGATCTGGGCTCCTCAAGATCCGACGTCATATGCACCTCGAGCGCGGTTGACTTGCTCAACCGATAGCACGCGATCACGAAGGTTTTTCTCTCACCTCCGCTGCCACGCGTCGATTGTTGAGTGGGATCGCTCCACTCTCCTCCAAAACCTCTTATTGTTTAAGGGCGCCCCGATCGATACTGCTGGTTTTCCAAAGTGCGGGTCTCGCCTTTGTCCTTTAGTGCTTTTTGTTTCTCCGCTCGTGGTTCTCCGACTCCCAACGTGACCGAGTGCTTAAGGCTTCCCCATTTCGGCCCTGTTTGCCCAGCGATGCGCTTATCACTAATCGCACATCAAAATCACCTCCTTTTCTCAATCCAAGGCTCCCAGGGGCTGCTTTGACCTCCCGCGTAGTCTCCATGGGCCTCGGTCAGCGCATTTTGACCGAGGTCCTCGTTGTTCCATGTTGGCAGCCATTACCACTGGTTCAAGGTGTTTTTTGATGCTGTTTTGGAATTTTCAAGGATTTGTTCAACTCGATACAGTCAATGTTCTTGACAGTCTTTTTGTGGATCCGATTCGGATCACGACCTTCCTACTGAAAAAGCTTTTGGACCACCAAAAGTTGGTTTTCTTCAAGCATCGACTAAGTGAGGAAATTGTTGTCTCACTTCTCCAATCTCAATCCACTTCGCACTACTCGGCTTCGAACCCTAAGCCCAATCCTGAGGTATTCCACTTGTCCACTTCGTCCTTGCCTTCCTGTCCAACACTGTATCTTCCTGCAACTCATTAATATATTTAGGTAGCAGGTCGTCAACAGAAGGTAATTGACTCTGCTCTTCAGGGTCCTCAATCATTGAAGGTTCAAACAACCTCAAACAATCTGCATTTACGACTGAGTAGATGTGCATGTAAGTTGGTATATCAAGGCAAAAATCATTCTCACCAACCTTCTCAAGTATCCTGAAGGGTCCATACCTGATAGGTTTTAGCTTTTTACCTTCACCTTGCATTCTGTCCTTACTGATATACAACCAGAGTTGGTCTCCAACTTGAAAACTATGCTCCATCCGATGCTTATCATGCCTAGCCTTGTACTTGGCTTGGATCTTTTCCAGTTGTTCCTGTACTGCCTGGTGGATCTCCTGGATCTGTTCAATGAACTAGTTGCCTTGTCCACATCACTGTGTCATCAACCATGGTATCTTTACCAAAGACAAATCCAAAGGAGACCTTGGTATGAACCAAAAAGGTCTCAAAGGATACTCTTGTGTAGAGAATGTTTGCTGCTATTGTAAGCATGTTGCACATAGCACAAGTTCTCATCCCAAACTTAGGACGTTGCTTGCAATATCCTCTTAGTAACTGGATCACCATCCTGTTAACTATCTTCATCTAGCCATTTGTTGTGGATGAAAGTTGTGCTTTTCTTTAATTGGTGTCCTTAGTTCTACAACTTGACCAAAACTTCCCCACAAATCGGGTGTCTCGATCAGATACAATAGAAGTGGGTAATCCAAAATGAACCCATACATGTTCAAAGAATAATTTTGTAGTTTGTTTAGCTGTAATCTGTTTACTACAGGGTAGCAAAATACACATTTTGCTAAACCTATCCACAACAACATATAGATAATCATGACCTTTCCTAGATTTAGGCAGTCCTCCAACAAAATCCATTGAAATGCTTTCCCAAGGGTGAGAAGGAACTGGCAAGGGATTGTACAAGCCTAGTTTCCTATTACTGGGCTTGCTTTTAGCACACATAGCACATCCCTTCACATATCTAGAAACTTTCTCATTCATTTTCAACCAATAGCAGAACCTTTGCAGCTGTGCAACTGTTTTACTTACCCCAAAGTGACTTTATATCAGAGAAGTGTGTGCTTCCCTAATTATCTTTACTCTCTCAGTTTGGGGAATGCAAAGTTTCCCACAATGATATAAGAGTCGGTCCTTCACATGATAGTCCAATTCTTCTACTCTTTTTCCTTGACTCAAAGTTGCATATACATCTTTAAAGTCCATATCCTGAGCGTACTGTTCTATGTAGCTTTCATGTAGCATAGAATTATGCTTAAGTATGGTAGATGCATTTATAATGGGTCTAGATAACATGTTTCCAACCTTGTTATGTATGCCCTTTTTATATCTGATGACTAAATGAAATTGTTGTAGAAAACCCATCCATCTGTAATGTCTTGATTGTTGCAACTTAGTTTGGGAGTGTAGATATTGAAGTGGTTGATGATGAGTATGTATTACTATTTCTTTGCCCATTAAGTAATGTTTCCACTTTTTCACACTCTGAACTAATGCGTAAAATTCTTTATCATAGGTAGGATAGTTAACTACTGCAGGATTAAAAGTCTCAGAATGGTAACATATGGATTTACCGTGTTGTGTCAACACTGCTCCCATGGCATAGTCACTGGCATCAGTTTGGATCTCAAATGGTCTTTGTAGATATGGCAGTGCTAGTACATGTGTTGTACTAATTTTTTCTTTTAAGGTGTCGAAGGCTTTCTGCTGTGTGCCTCCCCACTGAAACACCTTGTTCAATCCTGTCAAAGCATGTAAGGGAGCTGCAATTGAGGAAAAATTTGAAATGAACTTCCTCCAATATTGTGCTGCTCCTAAGAAGCTTCTCACTTCTATAACAAACTCGGGTTTAGGCTAGTTCATGATGACTGCCACTTTAGAGGGATCTATTTTCAATTCACCTCCCCCTACTATATGAACCAAATAATTTAGAGAGGTTTTGCCAAATTCACATTTGGAGAGTTTAACATAAAGTTTTTCTCTTTTCAAAACATCTAATGTCTGCTTAACATGCTCTAAATGTTCTTCCCATGTTTTACTTAAAATTAGAATGTCATCCAGATACACAATAACAAAATCATCAAGAAAAGGTCTGAGTACATCATTCATTAATCTCGTGAAAGTAGTAGGGGCATTGGTCAAGCCAAAAGGCATAACCAGCCATTCATACAATCCCTGCTTTGTTTTAAAAGCAGTATTCCATGCATCTTGCTCTGCAACTCTGACCTGATGGTATCCACTGTGCAAATCCAACTCGGTGAAATAAACAGCTTCCTTCAATTGATCTAAAATATCATGTATGCGAGGAAGGGGATAATGATTTTTTATTGTTATCATATTCAGTGCTTGGTAATCAATGCACATTCTCCACGAGCCATATTTCTTTCTCACCAAAACGATTGATGACCCACATGGTGATGTGCTAGGCCTAATGAACCCTTTCTCGAGCAACTCCTACACCTGCTTCTTGATTTCAGCATTCTCTAAAGCAGACAACCTATACATCCCAATGTTAGGCAAAGGAACATTTTGCTGCAAAATAATATCATGTACCATTCCCTTTTTGGGTGGCAGACCTTTAGGTTCTTGAATAAGACATCATACTCTGAAACAAAATTTTCTATATCAGCTTGTTGATCAGCATTACAACCCTCAAATATTTTGGTCTTATTAGGTGTCTTTTCCTTTACAACCATTAGTAAGAACTGTTTGCATGAATTTATCATTCTTTTCATCTGTCCTGAGTTTATGAGAGTATAATTATTCTTGAGCTTATGAGATTTTACAAAGTATTCAATTCCATCTTTAACAAGTAGATACTTGTTCTCAGCTCTATATAAAATAGCTTTTCTATCATACAAGTAAGGACTTCCTAAAACAATTCCCCATATATCCAAAGGAATTACATCTAACTCAACCTCATCTACAAATGCTGACCCAAAAGAGAACTTGAGTTTGCATTGTCTAGTCACTTGTAGTTGTGCTTTATCATTCAACCATCCTAATGGGTATGGTTTCTTATGAGGTGTAGTTGCTAATCCCAATTTCTTTACAATTGCTTTAGAAATTAGATTTACTTGTGAGCCACTATCAAACAAAGTATCAGTCTTTTGATTTTTGGAAACAACTCTAATATGGAAAAGTTCATGTCTTTTTCTCTCATGTTCTTCATTAATAATAGATTGAGCAGAGTTACTAGTAGATGCTTCAGAATTCTTACCTTTTATACCTGTGGCTGCAATGATTGTTTCGTTTCCTGAGTCTGACCCAAATCTTTTTGAATAGCTGCAGTAGTCTTCTTCTTCTTTCCCTCGGACTTCTTAGGTCTCAGCTCTGGATGTAGAATCCAACAATGCTCATCATCATGCCCCTCCTTTTACAGTGAGTGCATGAAGCTTTGCCTTTCTGTGCAGTGTTAGCCTTCCTTGTTTTCCACTTTTTCTTTCTTTTCTCCTTGCTCTTGCTTATAGTGGGTTGGGATGGTCCCCCAACTTCTAGATTTCCATTCTTTCCTCTAGCTTCTAGATGAGTAGCTTGTACAGTACCTCATCTATACTAGTGGGATTAAACATGAGGATGGTATGCCTCATGTAGCTATGTATACCACCAATGTACTTCAAAAGAGTTTATGGTGAGTCTAATGAGATGCCCAACATCAATGCTCTCTTTTTGAACTCTTGAGTATACCCTTGCACACTTTTCCCTTTCAAATTATGAAGAGTTTGCCAACTCATCATGGCTTGTTGCATGTAGGCCAATGTATAGAACTACTTTTTGATGGCAACAACAAATTCACTCTAGACATAGATGGTCTTACCATGCTTCCTCATATCAGCTTGGGTTCTGCCTTCCCACCAAACCAAGGCAGTGCCTCCTAGGCATAGGCTTGCCAGCTAAATATTACTCTTGTCTAAGTCTATGTTCTGTACTCTGCAATACACATCAATTTGTCTAATCCAATTGTCTAACTTTTCAGCATTTAGCTCTCCATCATATATAGGAAAATCAAATTTAAGACTAGTTTAATCAAGGATGCTTTCTTATTATGCACAGGGCTATTAGGAGGTGTAGGAAAGCTTTCTTCTTTTCCCTTTCCTTTTGAGTGGTCATGGGAATGAGATTCATCTTCATATTTATCTTGTTTAGAGCCTGATGAATCCTCATCCTTATGCTTTCTAGTCCCTAAACATTCCTTCTACCATAGACTTTATAGCTAGGAAACTTTCTATGAATTAAGGGTCTAGCCCTGTAGAACTTTCTTCTAACATTGTCTTCCAAGAATAGACTCTCCCAATTTCAGGATTAGTTTCCACCAACTCTCCTTCTCCTAATTTGAGCTTTGGTCTAGTGAGCATTCACAGCTAAACCAACACAAGATTTTCTAACCTTACAGCCTAAAGCTTTGATACCACCTGATCTGATAATCACCCTATGAGTGACCTTAGTTGAAGATCTATTAAAACAAAAGGTATTACAGACTCATGTGTTGGTGTGCGTTATGTGTTATTGAAACAACGGATCGATCAGATTGCCAATACATAGACATTTAAATGAAAAGACAATAGAGAAATACAGTAAGCAACACAAAGACACAAACAGTTTTTAATAAGGAGTTCATCCTATTCTCCAGGGCTACGTCTCTGGTCCAGCTTCAATGGTGGCCTTGTTTTATTGTGTCTTGTAGCAGAGAAATTACAATATAGGGACTCAATGTGAGATCTCCTGAAGCATAGTTTGCTAGGTAGGGTGGTTCTTAGATTCCCCAAGCCAATCAGAGTTCACAGACTCTTTTTCTTCCTACCAGCTCTGTGACCCTTGGTATACAGTGGAAAGATCCAAATGTGATGCTCAGTCCGGATAGATTCCTCTATGGGAAGGCTTGAATCTTCAAGCTCTCTGGTGCTCGATGCTGCCTATGGTCAACTCGGCCCTCTGTCTCCTCTGCTTGCTTTACCTGTTCTCTGTGTTCAGTCCTCCTCTCACGGTTCATTTTTCATTGTCTCTCTTGGTTGCTTTGACTCTTCTCAATATCCTCTTCTTCCTCTTTTTTTTCTTTTTTTTTCGACTGCCTCTGTTCATGGCTTTAACCATTCAATCCCTATTCCTGTTTGGTTCCTCTCCCGCCTATGTCGATTCTCCTTCTACAGTTGCGCTTGGAGTTCCTTGTTCAGCATCAGCATGAACGATCGGGAAGTGCCACATGTCCCCGTCGAAAAGGCACTAGCTTGCTCGTCGATTCATTTCTTTGGTTATGTCGTGGATATGTTCTTTTTCCACCGTGACGGTCAAACGGATTCCAAATCCCTTTAAATCACGGCTTAATTCCCTGTCGATTATGTTTCTTTCATCGGGCGCAATCTCAGTCTGGCTACTCAAGATCTGACATCATACGCACGTCGAGAGCGGTTGACTTACTCGACCGATAGCACGCAATCACAGCGGTTTTTCTCTCACCTCTGCTGCCACGCATCGATTGCTAAGAGGGATTGCTCTGCTCTCCTCCAAAACCTCTTACCGTTCAAGGGTGCATCAATTGATACCACTGGTTTTCCAGAGCGCAGGTCTCGCCTTTGTCCTTTAGCGCTTTTTGTTTCTTCGCCCGTGGTTCTCCGGCTCCCAACGTGACCGAGTGCTTAAGGCTTCCCCATTTGGGCCCTGTTTGCCCAACGCATCAAAATTGCCTCCTTTTCCTGATCGGGGGCTCCCAGGGGCTGCTTTGACCTCCTGCACAGTCTCCATGGGCCTCGGTTAGCGCGCTTTGACCGAGGTCCTCGTCGTTCCACATTGGCGGCCATTGCCACTGGTTTAAGGCGTTTTTTGATGCTGTTTTGGAATTTTCAAGGATTTGTTCAACTCGATACAGTCAAGGTTCTTGACAGTATTTTTGTGGATCCGATTCGGATCAACTATACACACTCAAGTTCACTCTGTGAGCTCGTGTGAGTATTTACATCCACCTTGCTTGTTCATTTCATTCAAGTTTCTGCATGCTGGTGTTTAAGTCATGCTTGCGACCATGTTCTGGTTATGCTCAAAGCCTTTGCTTCGTATGTGCTTGTTGTGTTTGCTATGAAAGCATCTATCACACACACACGTAGTCACATTCACTATTGCGCAAGCGTCATCTCAATGAACGGTCAATCATAAGTGTCGCACTTGTCACTTGCACCGTCGGTCAGTCATGTTGAACATGTGTGTCTGGATGGTTTGGGTTGTTTCGTCGTCGAGTCGTGTGAGTGTGTGGTGTATGATCAGCTATGTATCTTTTGATTGTTCACACGCTTAGTCATTTACTGAAGTTCTGGCAACCAAACTCCCCTCTGATAGCTGGACCATCACCCCGCTATCGACTGTCAACTAGAACAACACAGAAGCATCAAGTTAGTCTTTTCAAGTTGCGCTACCCGCAAGCAATTCAATTGGCTTTCATGCTAGCCACCCGGATAGTTGGACTTGGCAGTCACCCCGAGACTGACTCCCCTCAAAAATTGCATAGAGGCCACTGAACTCACTCACTCAACTGACTGAGGAAATTACACAGAAAGGTGGACAGACACCAAGCCCGTCCCTATCTCCTTCAGAAAATTGCACAGTTTTCCCACTCAGTCACTTGGACAGTCGACCAACTGCGTATCCAAGAAATTGCGCAGTTTTCATGAGAAGGCCTTATGTTGTCTAGTAGTATGCTCAGCTCAGAAATTGTGCAAATATTAGCAGCAGGCTGGCTTCCCAGCTTCAGTGCAATTTTCCTGCCAGGAACTCCTAGCAGCAGACTACCAGTTCCCTCCAGGAATTACATAGTTTCTACTGCCAGTAACTGAGCAGCCAACTGCCAGTTCCCTCTGGGAATTGTGTAGTTTTAGCTGCTAGTGATCCCAACATCCAACTGCCAGTTCCCTTTGGGAATTGCACAGTTTTGGCTGCCAGTCTCTCGGGCAGTTCCTCAAAAAACTGTGCAATTTTTTCCTGCTTACCCTTCATGTAGCCCGACCTGTTCCTCTGGAAATTTTCACAAATCTAGCTAACTAACCCCCACTACCTATTCATTCTGAAAAATGTGCAGAGCATGCTTGCCTTGCCTTATAGCAACCTGGGCTGTCCTTCCCAAAATTTGCGCAATTTTTCCTCTCAGCTGAGCCAGACCTCACAGATAGTCACTACCGACTCAGATTACCCATCTCCATCACTCAGTGAATCTTGCATAGTTTTCATCAATAGTGCTCAGATCCATCATCCTGTTTTGCAACCATTCCGCCTCTCCTGGTCACCTACATTTGAAATGATCATGTGTCATGGTAGACTAGGAGGTTTTGGATTTGATGTCGTCTCGTCATGAGTGATTGCAAGTATAGGTACACGAACAAACATGGCAAGACGACGAATGGGATGAAAGAAGGGAGCACATGCAGAAGGATGGGTTCACCAACAGACAAATGAAAGTTGCATGCGAGATGGACGAACATGACGAACATCCAGCTTCGCGAACAGATGAGCCTGTCAAGCCTCCCAACATGCAAGAAAGGAACAACATGCAAAAAGCTTCATCAAGTGAAACAAGGACCATCAAAGACTCCACGCACTTTGCCATGAGAAGGTGAAGCTATGATACACCATGAAGACATCCATCACCCAGTAGCACTGTAACTCGACATGCACTCCAGCAACAACATGAATGTACCAACACGGACATGTCAAGTCATGTTGAGTCATGTCATGAGTCGTGTCATCCACATCTCCACTATGGGCTATGTTGCCAATCAATGTGATGTAATGTGGAAGTCCAAAAGACCCAGTTGTTGAAAAAAGATTCATGTAAGTCGAAAAGTCATGGAAGTCAAATGGTCATGAGGGTAGTCAAATAGCCACAAGGGTTAGTTTCACCCTTGGATATAAATACCCCCTCATTTGTACATGCAAAGGATTTTTTCACCTCAACTCCTCCCACAGAGCCAAGAGAGTCTATAATATTTTCTTTGAGGAGTAAGAAGTGGCTCCAACACCCCGCACTTGGGGCTAATGAAGTATGGTGTAACGATGTGTCTTGGAACTTTCGCTTAATTCAAAAGCCTGCTACAAGCTAACACGTTTTCCAACATGTATTGTATCTGTTTTAATATTGATCTTTAACACTTGTAATGCATGTTTATTTAACCTGTGTTCTACATCTGAACTATTTCATTTGTTGTAATGCATAATCTATTAATGGAAATGTGTTTTATATGTTGTTAACATTATCTTGCCCATGTAGACTGCTCTCCCGGACATCAGACAAACCTTTCACATGAAGCTCGTTGTAACAACTGTTGCACTTGTTCAGACTGATCCATCGTGTGTTGTATGTGTTATCTTACCTTGTATGTTGTGACTGCCTCATCCATGTGGATTGCACCTCCGAAAGATGTGCATGTCCTATTGTCTTGTGTGTTCCTAGATGAGTTGGGACTGCATCCCATCCAACCTGGAGCTCACCTTCACCATCTTCCCCTTTTACAGTGAAAGAACCATTGATGCGAGTACACTTACACTCACCAGGCATCGAAACTCACTTCCCAAAGACAAAGCAAACCAATCTCCTGTGCTAACAAGCAAGAGTTGAGGCAAATCCTTAAGACAATGGCAACCGGGCCATCATACCAGATGGGACTCCGACACCAAATGGTGTGAGGTGTAGTTGGGACTTCATACCGGGGTGATCCCCTAAATGTTGGTGGGTCCAACACTGTCAACACCCTCCTTCTAGTGCTATAAATGTAGACGGTGTTGGACCCACCAACATGTCAGGGGATCTCCCCAGTAAGAAGTCTAAACTAGACCTCATACCATTTGGAGTTGGAGTCCCTGTATTGGGTAGTACAGTAGTGCCTTGATTGCGGTAGCGCATAGAGGTAAGTATGATAACCTTTCCAGAAGAAAGTGTGTGACCTTGCAGCGATTCAAGTGAGATGAATGGGGGTTCTAACACACATAGGGGAAACAAAAGTGTGTCCCTTAGAAGCCTCTAATAGTACATAGCCTGAAAGGAACACATGATATGAATGACATCATAGGCTGGAAGCGAAATAGTCCACAATCCAAAGTGAGAGGGTAATACAACAACACGTATTCAACAAGATTTGTACAATCGTATAAAAATAGTTCAAATTTTAGCAAATAATTCTTGTTGTATACTTTTGCTTTTGATACTTCTCTTGCAGACGTTCTCATGCAAAAGGATGACTAAGGTAATGACCGACCAATACAATTCATGTTTGTTGGCTTGTAAGGACCTTAATTAAATTACTTGTCATTGATAAATAAGCATATACAATGTACAAGATGTTAAAACACTTTAGGCCATATGTTTTCATTCTGTATTTTTGAGGTTAAGGGAGTAAACACATAGGACAACATCAAAACCACTTTGGAAGCTGGGATCTAGCCCTGCCAGCTTCAAAGAGGGATCTCTCTGTAAAATTTAGCTATGCTTGATGTGAATTTGATCCAGGTGGATGTTGGTGGCCACCCACCTATCCCATTTGGACCCCCACAACTGTCTCTTTCAGTTTTTCAGTTTCCGTAATTGTAGCACAATTTACTATTTTTAGCAGTTTTTTCGGGTCCTGAACTTCCGGAGCCGTTTTGAGGCCCTAAACGACGGTTTTTGGAAAATACATGGACCCATGTTTCCCTTCCCAAAGTGGTAGTTCTCGGATATATCTTTTTAACGAGCTATCATACGCGTCAAACGGAGATCGTATGCCAAAGTTACGACCCCGGGAAATTGATGTACCAATTTACCCAAAACGGGGCCCACAATTTGGCGTTTCATCGTCTAGGGTTAGGTTTTGGAATGTGAAGGGTTTTCCATTGTTTCTCAATAATAAATAGGCCTTCGAGCCTCATTGTAAGACAGTTCGGAACAGTTCAAAGGCATGTAGCCACACATCTCTTCTCAGAGATAAGCTACCATCGCCCTAGCTGGTTTATTTCCATTTCTGGTTGTAAGCACATTTCGGTATTTTCCATTAATGAAATGAAGTATTATTTCCGTTGCATCTCTTTATTTTTGGTTATCGCATCTCTGTATTTATGGTTATCTCTGTAATCTATTGCGTTCATGTTTAAATCCGGATCAGTGGTATCATAGCGGTCTGCTTTTTCTCTGTTTTTCTTTGCATGTCCCCAACGAGGTCGGGATATAAGGAGTTAGGGCTTGAACTGGTCGAACCTTTGCAAGACCAGCCTCAAAAATCCCGATGGCCTCCCATGGCGGATGAGAAGAAAGACGAGGGGGCAGGAGATCCTATCAAAATCTTGCTCGAAGAAGCGCTCGAGCGGCAAAGGAACGCGATGATGGATAGCTTCGCGCAAATCCTTCAGCGGCTACCTAGAGGTGACGCATCGGCTTCCAGCAGCGACTCTGGAAACGCCACGCCCTTTAAGGTACAAGTTAGAATTTTGAAATCCCCATCTTCGAGGGTAAAATAGACGCAAATGCGGTAGATAAATGGTTAAATCTGCTAGATGGGTATTTTTCTGTTCATGAATTTTCAAGTCGGGAAAAGATTGTTTTCGCTCTTCTCAAAGCAGCCCCCCACGTCAAGGACTGGTGGGAAACCTACTGCGAGCAGAAGGATGAAAGCACAGGCTCATTATTTTCAACTGCACCCACTTGGGATTCATTCTGAAATGCCATCAAGGAGCAGTACTACCCTGTCAAAAGCTATGAGGACAAATACATCAGATGGACCACACTGCGGCAAGGACGAGACCAAGATGTGCTAGAGTTCACAAACATTTTTCATACCCTTCGCACACAGTTGGGTATCAAAGATTCTGAGCTGCATCTGGTGCTCAAATACCGCGGTTGCCTGCACAGATATATCCAGGAAGAGATGGAGTTCTTGAACATCTCCTCACTCGGCACAGCATACCGATACGCTGTCAAAATCGAGCAAAAGTTCAAACAGAAGAAGCGAGACTTTGAATCTGCAAATCCGAAGCCCAAAGGACAGAACCAAGGCGGGGTGACCCAAGACAACCCGTCGAAGCCGCAAGAAAAGAACAACACCATGAAACCGAAGAAGGACACAAGAAAGTGGTGTGAGTTCCACAAGAGTCCCACTCATAACACAAGTGAGTGTCGGACCAAGGAGTCATTGGTGGCCGAGT
>APFE031704920.1:139704-159423 GCA_000404065.3 Pinus taeda | reverse complement strand
ATGAAGTGAATTATGTTGTACATATGTCAAGAAAAGGAAATGCTGAACATAAAAATACTATACAAGGCTAATATGAATAGGGCCCTCCATTCACATAACCCAAAGAAGACTCAAAATGTTGAAAGCTTCAAAACAACACTGCTTCTATTACTCCATGTGTAGAAATTCACAGTCAAGAGTGCTAGAACAACACTATTAAAACAGAGTCTTGGGAATGCACGAAAATTATAACAAGTTTGTAAAAATACAGAAATTAAAAGTTAACATAAGCGTACGCAGATGCAAGTATTTATAGGCATCTGAAGGATATCCTATGCGTGCTGCTAAAACTGAAAATAAACAAACTGTCATGCGTAGTTAAAACTGCAATAACACGTCATGAGCCTGTGTGGGTGAGCTGGAGGTCCTGGTCGTCATGGGCATTGAATTTAGAGTTGGATTATGTCCCCCACATCCTGCGTAACACGGGCAAGTCACCATTTGAGCTGACGTGACCCAACAGCTTACGCATCACCGTTAAGCTGCCTTTGTTGACTGGATCTTGCCCCTGTTTGACCGGAGGTACAAATGACGTAGATGGTTGAACAAATGGCACACGAACCTCGAGCACCTTGATACCTAAGTACCCATGTGGCTCATTTGGCAAAATGGCACGTGGAACCTTGAGAACAACAAAAAGGCTGCGGAATCTCCAGATGGCTGCGGAATCATCAGATGGCTACGGAATTGGCAGAGAGCTGCGGAATGCCTGTAAATATGTCAAAATATAAACAAAACAGTCACACATTAGCAAAGCTCACTTGATCATGCTTAATGACATCTAATGTAATGATCTGGGTGGTTTTACATGGAAAATGAGGTGAAAGAGAGAGATAAGTGATGAAAAACAGTAGGTAATAGTGGATGTTGAGGTGTAGGTTAGAGGCTCTACACCATCCATCTTAGCTTCAACGCCATCCATCTTAGCTTCCGCGCCATCCATCTTAACTTGCATGACATTCATATTAGCTTCCAAGCCATTCATCTTGGCTTCATTTACCTTTAGTGAGAGTGAAATTTGTTGTACTTGGTCTTTTAATTTTGATATATCATGTTGCATTCCTTCCTCTTCTTCACGAGTCATGCTAGAGCTTTTAGGTTCCTTACTAGGTGTTTCCATTTTCAATCCTATGCTCCTCTTGAATATCTTTTACCCTTATGTTCAAGTTTTGGAAGTCTTCAATGTGCTTCATCATTGAACCCTTTTGTTTGATATTTATCAATTGGTTAAAAAGGTGTTGCTTTTTGTATCCTCATAATGTGCTATCATTTCCTCCGTAAAAATTTCCCAAGTGACAATTTGTTTACGAGAGCAAAGTCATAGATACCATACAAACTGATTTGGTTCCAAATATAAATTTGCAATACATGCCTTTTATGTTTTTTTTTACATTATGGAGATCAAAAAATTGCTCCATCTGTAATATCCATGTTCTGGGATCCTTGCCATCAAACTTCCTCATATCAATTTTTGGAACATGGTGAGTCTTCAATCCAACATTAGAGTCTATGAAATTATGATTAACATTTATTTTCTTCTCACCACGAGTTTGATTTACTACACTTTCACCATTAGTGACCATTTCTTGTAGCAACTTTTTCAAATTTATCTTCAATTCTTCCATCTTGTTGTCCATGCCATTCATCTTAGCATTCATGCCATCCATCTTAGCTTCCACGCCATCCATCTTAGCTTCTGCGCCATCCATCTTAACTTGCATGACATTCATATTAGCTTCCAAGCCATTCATCTTGGCTTCATTTACCTTTAGTGAGAGTGAAATTTGTTGTACTTGGTCTTTTAATTTTGATATATCATGTTGCATTCCTTCCTCTTCTTCACGAGTCATGGTAGAGCTTTTAGGTTGCTTACTAGGTGTTTCCATTTTCAATCCTATGCTCCTCTAGAATATCTTTTACCTTTATGTTCAAGTTTTGGAAGTCCTCAATGTGCTTCATCATTGAACCCTTTTGTTTGATATTTATCAATTGGTTAAAAAGGTGTTTCTTTTTGTATCCTCATAATGTGCTATCATTTCTTCCGTAAAAATTTCCCTAGTGACAATTTGTTTACGAGAGAAAAGCCATAGATACCATACAAACTGATCTAGTTCCAAATTTAAATTTGCAATACATACCTTTTATGTTTGTTTTTTACATTATGGAGATCGAAAAATTGCTCCATCTGTAATATCCATGTTCTGGGATCCTTGCCATCAAACTTCCTCATATCGATTTTTGGAACATGGTGAGTCTTCATACAACATTAGAGTCTATGAAATCATGATTAACATTTATTTTGTTCTCACCATGAGTTCCATTTACTACCCTTTCACCATTAGTGACCATTTCTTCTAGCAACTTTTTCAAATTTATCTTCAATTCTTCCATCTTGTTGTCCATGCCATTCATCTTAGCATCCATGCCATCCATCTTAGCTTCCATGCCATCCATCTTAACTTGCATGAAATTCATATTAGCTTCCACGCCATTCATCTTGGCTTCATTTACCTTTAGTGAGAGTGAAATTTGTTTTACTTGGTCTTGTAATTTTGATATATCATGTTGCATTTCTTCCTCTTCTTCACGAGTCATGCTAGAGCTTTTAGGTTGCTTACTAGTTGTTTCCATTTTCAATCCTATGCTCCTCTAGAATATATTTTACCCTTATGTTCAAGTTTTGGAAGTCCTCAATGTGCTTCATCATTGAACCCTTTTGTTTGATATTTATCAATTGGTTAAAAACGTGTTGCTTTTTGTATCCTCATAATGTGCTATCATTTCTTCCGTAAAAATTTCCTAAGTGACAATTTGTTTACGAGAGAAAAGCCATAGATACCATACAAACTGATTTGGTTCCAAATATAAATTTGCAATACATACCTTTTATGTTTTCTTTTACATTATGGAGATCGAAAAATTGCTCCATCTGTAATATCCATGTTCTGGGATCCTTGCCATAAAACTTCCTCATATCAATTTTTGGAACATGGTGAGTCTTCAATCAAACATTAGAGTCTATGAAATCATGATTAACATTTATTTTTTTCTCACTATGAGTTTCATTTACTACCCTTTCACCATTAGTGACCATTTCTTGTAGCAACGTTTTCAAATTTATCTTCAATTCTTCCGTCTTGTTGTCCATGCCATTCATCTTAGCGTCCATGCCATCCATCTTAGCTTCCACGCCATCCATCTTAGCTTCCGCGCCATCGATCTTAACTTGCATGAAATTCATATAGCTTCCACGCCATTCATCTTTTGTTCATTTACCTTTAGTGAGAGTGAAATTTGTTGTACTTGGTCTTGTAATTTTGATATATCATGTTGCATTTCTTCCTCTTCTTCACGGGTCATGCTAGAGCTTTTAGGTTGCTTACTAGGTGTTTCCATTTTCAATCCTATCCTCCTCTAGAATATCTTTTACCCTTAAAGTTTTGGAAGTCCTCAATGTGCTTCATCATTGGACCCTTTTGTTTGATATTTATCAATTGGTTAAAAAGGTGTTGCTTTTTGCATCCTCATAATGTGCTATCATTTCTTCCATAAAAATTTCTCAAGTGACAATTTGTTTACGAGAGCAGAGCCATAGATACCATACAAACTGATTTGGTTCCACATATAAATTTGCAATACATACCTTTTATATTTTTTTTACATTATGGAGATCGAAAAAATGCTCCATCTGTAATATCCATGTTCTGGGATCCTTGCCATCAAACTTCCTCATATCGATTTTTGGAACATGGTGAGTCTTCAATCCAACATTAGAGTCTATGAAATCATGATTAACATTTATTTTGTTCTCACCATGAGCTTCATTTACTACCCTTTCACCATTAGTGACCATTTCTCGTAGCAATTTTTTCAAATTTATCTTCAATTCTTCCATCTTGTTGTTCATGCCATTCATCTTAGCATCCATGCCATCCATCTTAGCTTCCACGCAATCCATCTTAGCTTCCACACCATCCATCTTAACTTGGATGACATTCATATTAGCTTCCACGCCATTCATCTTGGCTTCATTTACCTTTAGTAAGAGTGAAATTGGTTGTACTTGGTCTTGTAATTTTGATATATCATGTTGCATTTCTTCCATTTTCAATCCTATGCTCCTCTAGAATATCTTTTACCCTTATGTTAAATTTTTGGAAGTCCTGAATGTGCTTCATCATTGAACCCTTTTGTTTGATATTTATCAATTGGTTAAAAAGGTGTTGCTTTTTGTATCCTCATAATGTGATATCATTTCTTCCATAAAAATTTCCCAAGTGACAATTTGTTGTTGAGAACAAAGCCACAGATACCATACAAACTGATTTGGTTCCAAATATAAATTTGCAATACATACCTTTTATGTTTTTTTTTACATTATGGAGATCGAAAAATTGCTCCATCTGTAATATCCATGTTCTGGGATCCTTGCCATCAAGCTTCCTCATATCAATTTTTGGAACATGGTGAGTCTTCAATCCAACATTAGAGTCTATGAAATCATGATTAACAGTTATTTTCTTCTCACCATGAGTTTCATTTACTACCCTTTCACCGTTAGTGACCATTTCTTGTAGCAACATTTTCAAATTTATCTTCAATTCTTCCATCTTGTTGTCCATGCCATTCATCTTAGCTTCCACGCCATCCATCTTAGCTTCCACAGCATCCATATTAACTTGCATAATATTCATATTGGCTTCCACGCCATTCATCTTGGCTTCATTTACCTTTAGTGAGATTGAAATTTGTACTTGGTCTTGTAATTTTGATATATCATGTTGCATTTCTTCCTCTTCTTCACGAGTCATGCTAGAGATTTTAGGTTGCTTACTAGGTGCTTCCATTTTCAATCCTATGCTCCTCTAGAATATCATTTACCCTTATGTTTAAGTTTTGTAAGTCCTCAATGTGCTTCATCATTGAACCCTTTTGTTTGATATTTATCAATTGGTTAAAAAGGTGTTGCTTTTTGTATCCTCATAATGTGCTATCATTTCTTCCGTAAAAATTTCCCAAGTGACAATTTGTTTGCGAGAGAAAAGCCATAGATACCATACAAGCTGATTTGGTTCCAAATATAAATTTGCAATACATACCTTTTATGTTTTTTTTTACATTATGGAGATCGAAAAATTGCTCCATCTGTAATATCCATGTTCTGGGATCCTTGCCATCAAACTTCCTCATATCGATTTTTGGAACATGGTGAGTCTTCAATCAAATATTAGAGTCTGTGAAATCATGATTAACATTTATTTTGTTCTCACCATGAGTTTCATTTAATACCCTTTCACCATTAGTGACCATTTCTTGTAGCAATTTTTTCAAATTTATCTTCAATTCTCTCATCTTGTTGTCCATGCCATTCATCTTAGCATCCATGCCATCCATCTTAGCTTCCACGCCATCCATCTTAACTTCCATGCCATCCACCTTAACTTGCATGACATTCATATTAGCTTCCACGCCATTCATCTTGGCTTCATTTACCTTTAGTGAGAGTGAAATTTGTTGTACTTGGTCTTGTAATTTTGATATATCATGTTCCATTTCTTCCTCTTCTTCACGAGTCATGCTAGAGCTTTTAGGTTGCTTCCTAGGTGTTTCCATTTTCAATCCTATGCTCCTATAGAATATCTTTTACCCTTATGTTCAAGTTTTGGAAGTCCTCAATGTGCTTCATCATTAAACCCTTTCGTTTGATATTTATCAATTGGTTAAAAAGGTGTTGCTTTTTGTATCATCATAATGTGCTATCATTTCTTCCGTAAAAATTTCCCAAGTGACAATTTGTTTATGAGAGCAAAGCCATAGATACCATACAGACTGATTTGGTTCCAAATATAAATTTGCAATACATACCTTTTATGTTTTTCTTTATATTATGGAGATCGAAAAATTGCTCCATCTGTAATATCCATGTTCTGGGATCCTTGCCATCAAACTTCCTCAAATCGATTTTTGGAACGTGGTGGGTCTTCAATCCAACATTAGAGTCTATGAAATCATGATTAACATTTATTTTGTTGTCACCATGAGTTTCATTTCAACCCTTTCACCATTAGTGACCATTTCTTGTAGCAACTTTTTCAAATTTATCTTCAATTCTTCCACCTTGTTGTCCATGCCATTAATCTTAGCATCCACTCCATCCATCTTAGCTTCAATGCCATACATCTTAACTTGCATGACATTCATATTAGCTTCCACGCTATTCATCTTGGCTTCATTTACCTTTAGTGAGAGTGAAATTTGTTGTAATTGGTCTTGTAATTTTGATATATCATGTGGCATTTCTTCCTCTTCTTCACGAGTCATGCTAGAGCTTTTAGATTGCTTACTAGGTGTTTCCATTTTCAATCCTATGCTCCTCTAGAATATCTTTTACCCTTATGTTCAAGTTTTGGAAGTCCTCAATCTGCTTCATCATTGAACCCTTTTGTTTGATATTTATCAATTGGTTAAAAAGGTGTTTCTTTTTGTATCCTCATAATGTGCTATCATTTCTTCCATAAGAAATTTCCAAGTGACAATTTGTTTACGAGAGCAAAGCCATAGATACCATACAAACTGATTTGGTTCCGAATATAAATTTGCAATACATTCATTTTATGTTCTTTTTTACATTATGGTGATCGAAAAATTGCTCCATCTGTAATATCCATGTTCTGGGATTCTTGCCATAAAACTACCTCATATCAATTTTTGGAACATTGTGAGTCTTCAATCCAACATTAGAGTCTATGAAATCATGATTAACATTTATTTTGTTCTCACCATGAGTTTCATTTACTACCCTTTCACCATTAGTGACCATTTCTTGTAGCAACTTTTTCAAATTTATCTTCAATTATTCCATCTTGTTGTCCATGCCAATCATCTTAGCATCCATGCCATCCATCTTAGCTTCCACGCCATCCATCTTATCTTCCATGCCATCCATCTTAACTTGCATGAAATTCATACTAGCTTCCATGCCATTCATCTTGGCTTCATTTACCTTTAGTGAGAGTGAAATTTGTTCTACTTGGTCTTTTAATTTTGATATATCATGTTGCATTCCTTCCTCTTCTTCACGAGTCATGCTAGAGATTTTAGGTTGTTTAATAGGTGTTTCCATTTTCAATCCTATGCTCCTCCACAATATCTTTTACCCTTATGTTCAAGTTTTGGAAGTCCTCAATGTGCTTCATCATTGGACGCTTTTGTTTGATATTTATCAATTGGTTAAAAAGGTGTTGCTTTTTTTATCCTCATAATGTGCTATAATTTCTTCCGTAAAAATTTCCCTAGTGACAATTTGTTTACGAGAGCAAAGCCATAGATACCATACAAACTGATTTGGTTCCAAATATAAATTTGCAATATATACCTTTTATGTTTTTTTTTACATTATGGAGATCGAAAAATTGCTCCATCTGTAATATCCATGTTCTGGGATCCTTGCCATCAAACTTCCTCATATCGATTTTTGGAACATGGTGAGTCTTCAATCCAACATTAGAGTCTATGAAATCATGATTAACATTTATTTTGTTCTCACCATGAGTTCCATTTACTACCCTTTCACCATTAGTGACGATTTCTTCTAGAAACCTTTTGAAATTTATCTTCAATTCTTCCATCTTGTTGTCCATGCCATTCATCTTAGCATCCACGCCATTAGACTTAGCTTCCACTCCATCCATCTTAGGTTCCACGCCATCCATCTTAACTTGCATGAAATTCATATTAGCTTCCACGCCATTCATCTTGGCTTCATTTACCTTTAGTGAGAGTGAAATTTGTTGTAGTTGGTCTTGTAAATTTGATATATCATCTTGCATTTCTTCCTCTTTTTCATGAGTCACGCTAGAGCTTTTAGGTTGCTTACTAGGTGTTTCCATTTTCAATCCTATGCTCCTCTAGAATATCTTTTACCCTTATGTTCAAGTTTTGGAAGTCCTCAATGTGCTTCATCATTGAACCCTTTTGTTTGATATTTATCAATTGGTTAGAAAGGTATTGCTTTTTGTATCCTCATAATGTGCTATCATTTCTTCCGTAAAAATTTCCCTATTGACAATTTGTTTACGAGAGCAAAGCCATAGATACCATACAAACTGATTTGGTTCCAAATATAAATTTGCAATACATACCTTTTATGTTTTTTTTTACATTATGGAGATCAAAAAATTGCTCCATCTGTAATATCCATGTTCTGGGATCCTTGCCATCAAACTTCCTCATATCGATTTTTGGAACATGGTGAGTCTTCAATCAAACATTAGAGTCTATGAAATCATGATTAACATTTATTTTGTTCTCACCATGAGTTTCATTTACTACCCTTTCACCATTAGTGACCATTTCTTCTAGAAACTTTTTGAAATTTATCTTCAATTGTTCCATCTTATTGTCCATGCCATTCATCTTAGCATCCATGCCATCCAACTTAGCTTCCACTCCATCCATCTTAGGTTCCACGCCATCCATCTTAACCTGCATGAAATTCATATTATCTTCCACGCCATTCATCTTGGCTTCATTTACCTTTAGTGAGAGTGAAATTTGTTGTACTTGGTCTTGTAATTTTGATATATCATGTTGCATTTCTTCCTCTTCTTGACGAGTCATGCTAGAGCTTTTAGGTTGCTTACTAGGTGTTTCCATTTTCAATCCTATGCTCCTCTAGAATATCTTTTACCCTTATGTTCAAGTTTTGGAAGTCCTCAATGTGCTTCATCATTGAACCCTTTTGTTTGATATTTATCAATTGGTTAGAAAGGCGTTGCTTTTTGTATCCTCATAATGTGCTATCATTTCTTCCGTAAAAATTTCCCTAGTGACAATTTGTTTATGAGAGCAAAGCCATAGATACCATACAAACTGATTTGGTTCCAAATATAAATTTTCAATACATACCTTTTATGTTTTCTTTTACATTACGGAGATCGAAAAATTGCTCCATCTGTAATATCCATGTTCTGGGATCCTTGCCATCAAACTTCCTCATATCAATTTTTGGAACATGGAGAGTCTTCAATCCAACATTACAGTCTATGAAATCATGATTACCATTTATTTTGTTCTCACCATGAGTTTCATTTACTACCCTTTCACCATTAGTGACCATTTCTTCTAAAAACTTTTTTAAATTTATCTTCAATTCTTCCGCCTTGTTGTCCATGCCATTCATCTTAGCATCCATGCCATTCATCTTAGCTTCCACGCCATCCATCTTAGTTTCCACGCCATCCATCTTAACTTTCATGAAATTCATATTAGCTTCCACGCCATTCATCTTGGCTTCATTTACCTTTAGTGAGAGTGAAATTTGTTGTACTTGGTCTTGTAATTTTGATATATCATGTTGCATTTCTTCCACTTCTTCACGAGTCATGCTAGAGCTCTTAGGTTGCTTACAAGGTGTTTTGATTTTCAATCCTATGCTCCTCTAGAATATCTTTTACCCTTATCTTCAAGTTTTGGAAGTCCTCAATGTGCTTCATCATTGAACCCTTTTGTTTGATATTTATCAATTGGTGAAAAAGGTGTTGCTTTTTATATCCTCATAATGTGCTATCATTTCTTCCGTAAAAATTTCCCAAGTGACAATTTGTTTACAATTGCAAAGGCATATATACCATACAAACTGATTTGGTTCCAAATATAAATTTTCAATACATACCTTTTATGTTTTTTTTTACATTATGGAGATCGAAAAATTGCTCCATCTGTAATATCCATGTTCTGGGATCCTTTCCATTAAACTTTCTCATATCGATTTTTGGAACATGGTGAGTCTTCAATCCAACATTAGAGTCTATGAAATCATGATTAACATTTATTTTGTTCTCGCCATGAGTTTCATTTACTACCCTTTCACCATCAGTGACCATTTCTTGTAGCAACGTTTTCAAATTTATCTTCAATTCTTCCATCTTTTTGTCCATGCCATTCATCTTAGCATCCATGCCATCCATCTTAGTTTCCACACCATCCATCTTATCTTCCACGCCATCCATCTTAACTTGCAGGACATTCATATTAGCTTCCACGCCATTCATCTTGGCTTCATTTACCTTTAGTGAGAGTGAAATTTGTTGTAATTGGTCTTGTAATTTTGATATATCATGTGGCATTTCTTCCTCTTCTTCACGAGTCATGCTAGAGCTTTTAGGTTGCTTACTAGGTGTTTCCATTTTCAATCCTATGCTCCTCTAGAATATCTTTTACCCTTATGTTCAAGTTTTGGAAGTCCTCAATGTGCTTCATCATTGAACCCTTTTGTTTGATATTTATCAATTGGTTAAAAAGGTGTTGCTTTTTGTATCCTCATAATGTGCTATCATTTCTTCCGTAAAAATTTCCCAAGTGACAATTTGTTTACGAGAGCAAAGCCATAGATACCATACAAACTGATTTGGTTCCAAATATAAATTTGCAATACATACCTTTTATGTTTTCTTTTACATTATGGAGATCGAAAAATTGCTCCATCTGTAATATCCATGTTCTGGGATTCTTGCCATCAAACTTCCTCATATCGATTTTTGGAACATTGTGAGCCTTCAATCCAAAATTAGAGTCTATGAAATCATGATTAACATTTATTTTTTTCTCACCATGAGTTTCATTTACTACCCCTTCACCATTAGTGACCATTTCTTGTAGCAAAGTTTTCAAATTTATCTTCAATTCTTCCGTCTTGTTGTCCATGCCATCCATCTTAGCTTCCATGCCATCCATCTTAGCTTCCACGCCATCGATCTTAACTTGCATGAAATTCATATTAGCTTCCACGCCATTCATCTTGGCTTCATTTACCTTTAGTGAGAGTGAAATTTGTTGTACTTGGTCTTGTAATTTTGATATATCATGTTGCATTTCTTCCTCTTCTTCACGAGTCATGCTAGAGCTTTTAGGTTGCTTACTAGGTGTTTCCATTTTCAATCCTATGCACCTCTAGAATATCTTTTACCATTATGTTCAAGTTTTGGAAGTCCTCAATGTGCTTCATCATCGAACCCTTTTGTTTCATATTTATCAATTGGTTAAAAATGTGTTGCTTTTTGTATCCTCATAATGTGCTATCATTTCTTCCGTAAGAATCTCCCAAGTGACAATTTGTTTACGAGAGCAAAGCCATAGATACCATACAAACTGATTTGGTTCCAAATATAAATTTTTAATACATACCTTTTATGTATTTTTTACATTATGGAGATCGAAAAATTGCTCCATCTGTAATATCCATGTTCTGGGATCCTTGCCATCAAACTTCCTCATATAAATTTTTGGAACATGGTGAGTCTTCAATCCAACATTAGAGTCCATGAAATCATGATTAACATTTATTTTTTTCTCACCATGAGTTTCATTTACTACCCTTTCACCGTTAGTGACCATTTCTTGTAGCAACTTTTTCAAATTTATCTTAAATGCTTCCATCTTGTTGTCCATGCCATTCATCTTAGCATCCATGCCATCCATATTAGCTTCCATGCCATCCATCTTAGCTTCCACGCATCCACCTTAA
Source organism: Pinus taeda (assembly GCA_000404065.3). Lineage (NCBI taxonomy): Eukaryota > Viridiplantae > Streptophyta > Pinopsida > Pinales > Pinaceae > Pinus > Pinus taeda. Next base: position 147,860 of record APFE031704920.1, on the reverse strand, counting down.
CTTGCATGACATTCATATTAGCTTCCACGCCATTCACCTTGGCTTCATTTACCTTTAGTGAGAGTGAAATTTGTTGTACTTGGTCTTGTAATTATGATATATCATGTTGCATTCCTTCCTCTTCTTCACGAGTCATGCTAGAGATTTTAGGTTGCTTACTAGGTCTTTCCATTTTCAATCTTATGATCCTCTACAATATATTTTACCCTTATGTTCAAGTTTTGGAAGTCCTCAATGTGCTTCATCATTGAACCCTTTTGTTTCGTATTTATCAATTGGTTAAAAAGGTGTTGCTTTTTGTATCCTCATAATGTGCTATCATTTCTTCCGTAACAATTTCCCTAGTGGCAATTTGTTTACGAGAGAAAAGCCATAGATACCATACAAACTGATTTGGTTCCAAATATAAATTTTCAATACATACCTTTTATGTTTTTTTTTTACATTATGGAGATCGAGAAATTGCTCCATCTGTAATATCCATGTTCTGGGATCCTTGCCATCAAACTTCCTCATATCGATTTTTGGAACATGGTGAGTCTTCAATCCAACATCAGAGTCTATGAAATCATGATTAACATATTTTTTGTTCTCACCATGAGTTCCATTTCCTACCCTTTCACCATTAGTGACCATTTCTTGTAGCAACTTTTTAAAATTTATCTTCAATTATTCCATCTTGTTGTCCATGCCATCCATCTTAGCATCCATGCCATCCATCTTAGCTTCTACGCCATCCATCTCAGCTTCCACACCATCCATCTTAACTTGCATGAAATTCATATTAGCTTCCACGCCATTCATCTTGGCTTCATTTACCTTTAGTGAGAGTGAAATTTGTTGTACTTGGTCTTGTAGTTTTGATATATCATGTTGTATTTCTTCCTCTTCTTCATGAGTCATGCTAGAGCTTTTAGGTTGCTTACTAGGGGTTTCCATTTTCAATCCTATGCTCCTCTAGAATATCTTTTACCCTTATGTTCAAGTTTTGGAAGTCCTCAATGTGCTTCATCATTGAACCCTTTTGTTTGATATTTATCAATTGGTTAAGAAGGTGTTGCTTTTTGTATCCTCATAATGTGCTATCATTTCTTCCATAAAAATTTCCCAAGTGACAATTTGTTTACGAGAGCAAAGCCATAGATACCATACACACTGATTTGGTTCCAAATATAAATTTGCAATACATACCTTTTATGTTTTTTTTACATTATGGAGATCGAAAAATTGCTCCATCTGTAATATCCATGTTCTGCGATCCTTGCCATCAAACTTCCTCATATCGATTTTTGGAACATGGTGAGTCTTCAATCCAACATTAGAGTCTATGAAATCATGATTAACATTTATTTTGTTCTCACCATGAGTTTCATTTACTACCCATTCACCATTAGTGACCATTTCTTGTAGCAAAATTTTCAAATTTATCTTCAATTCTTCCATCTTGTTGTCCATGCCGTTCATCTTAGCATCCATGCCATCCATCTTAGCTTCCACGCCATCCATATTAGCTTCCAGGCAATCCATCTTAACTTGCATGACATTCATATTAGCTTCCACGCCATTCATCTTGGCTTCATTTACCTTTAGTGAGAGTGAAATTTGTTGTACTTGGTCTTGTAATTTTGATAAATCATGTTGCATTTCTTCCTCTTCTTCACGAGTCATGCTAGAGCTTTTAGGTTGCTTACTAGGTGTTTCGATTTTCTTTCTTTGGGGAATTAATTAATGCTAATAATTCTTTACTATTCCCTTCAATTTCATTCAAACAAATTTTTCAAACCAATCTTATGCAAAATTAAAAAAAAAAACACTACACACCTTTTTTCACTTTGTAAGAGCTCGATATTGAATCTGTTGTATCTCTGTGACTGAGGCTCTCAAATATCTAAAAACTCATGCTGCAGTAGTCCTTTGAGCCCTCTTTCTAACAAGGAAAGTATGATCAATATTGGATTCTCCAAGGAAGATTTATGACAAATCTCCCACGGTGACTTGATTATAGACTAGTTTAGTAGAGTGAAATTGTATGATGTTCCACGTGTCACTGTTTCAACCTTAGTACCTGAAACTGATACATATAAAACTACAAGCTATCCTCTCTCTAAAAATTATTACGAAATTTCAATCTAATGCTCAAAACAAAATTTATGATGATTGTCCCCAAGTGACCTGTTTGGAATCTAATTTGGTAGTCTGCAAAAACCCTAACTTCCTTAGATCCTATATCCACAAATATAGTGACACAAGCTCTAAAATTCAAACTCGAAGCTCAAAACGATTTAAGCTCAAAATATTTTTTTTTGTAGCTTTTGAAACATCACAGAAAAAATTATAGCGAAACTACCACGATGACCTGTTCGGAGCAACGAAACCCTAGAATACAAAGCTCTGATACCAAATGTTAGGAAATCAACTCACAAAAAGATAGAAAAGATAGATCAACACCTTAGAATTCAGCCTCTTCAAGGGGGAAACCTCTTTTAAATTACACAAATGAACAATTCTTGGATGATGCAAATGACTAAACCTCCTTTTTATATATAGGAGTCTAAGGGATCACAATATAATCAAGCCGACATAACAATAATAGCATAAGGGCACAAAAATAAAAATAGTGAGTTTCTATGGGGCATACTAATAATAATATGGGGACAATAGGGGCACGATAATAACAATAAGGGATACAATGACAATAGTAATGGGGGAATCACTAGTCTTATAGCAGCCTAACACAAAAATTAGTAATATTTTTAAATTTTTAAGTATTACATTGTTTAACATTTAAGAAAAATTCGTTGCACAAATATTTAAAAACAAAATAAGAAAGTTAGTAATAATTTTAAATATTAATTTAAAAATCCAATTTCAAATTTATTTTGATATTTTTTCTTTTTATGTTTTAGAAATTTATTTTTTAAATATTTCTTTTCTTGTTTTAAATGTTAATAACTTTTCTTCTAATTTTTGCACCTTTCATTTTTATATCTTTTTTTTTATATATCTTTCTTCATTTCTGGCTTTTTATATATTTTTTTGGCAGAAAAGTACAAGTGAGGGGCTACTTCATTTAATTGAGAAGACCATTTATTTGTAGCAAGCACTGAGCCATAGTGTCACAATCGAAGATGTTTGACAATCATGACAACCAATGGTAAAGTCTTCTGCGGCCACATTTTCTTTGTGTTTGAATGTGTTTTTCTTATTTATATCCATGAATAAATTGTTGAAGACAAGCTAGGTGACATTAGAATATTTTTAAAAATGTAGCAATCAAAAGTTTTTTGCTAGTTTTTTCCATTTTTGTGAAAAATTTGGGTGAGATTAGATTATTTTGAGAATGTAGCATTCAAAATTTTGGAACCCACTTTCCTTTTCACTCATGATGAAGAATCCCTCTTAGGATTTAAGAATCTCATCACCAAATAACCTCATAGTTCCATGGCCCATTGGAGTGTTGAAGTCCCTTTGTGCAATTGGATAGGTATTACATACAACCATTGTCATGCTCGAAGAGTGGTCAATCATGACCTCAGTTTCAGGGATATGGAAGGCTCTATTTCTCCTTCCCTTTTCAATTTTTCATTTCTCCACTCACTTGATCTTTCTAGAAATGCATTCCACCTTCATATCCCAGTTCAATTGGGTCATCTCTTTCATTTGAAGAAGCTCAGATTGTTCGAGAATCAATTAAAAGGAGAGATACCATATCAACTCAGAAGTTGCAAAAGTTTGGCATTCTTAGAGCTCTCGTTTAACATTTTGAATGGAAATATCCTCGTGGAGCATCAAAATGTCATCTAGAATATTTTATTATTTATATAGATCATTAGAATAACAAACCAACAACTTCAATCTACTCAGTGATGGGGCTCATCTAAATTTTTTTCTAATGTCACTTTTTATCTTTGTATATGATAGGAGCCATAGTGGGTGTTTTTCATTATTATATTTTCTATAGTTGGCCAATTAAAAAACAAACAATATTGTTACAATCTTTTGGCATCACATGGGTGTTTATCTATTGGATAGTGCATTAGAGAAATTTGGATCTTGAATTTAATGTTAAATATATATTCCATATTATTAATTTATATCATATTTAAAATAATTCATTTATCACTTCCACTAATTATTAACCCATTTCAATTTTTAAAAAATATCTTCATCCATTAAAAAAAATATCAAAAATTACTGTGAATCGAAGTAATAACTTACATTATATTATAAAATATTTAATATGTCATATAACTTACATTATAATATGAAATTTTTAATATGTTATACAACATGCCACAATTATTGAGATATGACATGATGATGTTCCATGCATGTGCCAATGAGGTACTACAAATGCCATCAGGTTATCTATATCATTGATTGAAGTGATTAAATATTAGGATGGACAACTAACAAACAAGTTAAAATTGAAATGACTTTGAAAAATTATGAAAATATTGGTTTCTCGAGATTTTCTTCATCATTATATGAGGTTGGCATGAGATGTGTGTGAATTTTTGAACTAATCTTTGGACCTATTCAACAATGTATATGTATGTAACATTTGATTTATTTTTCAAATAGAAAGGTGTAATTTTTTTCTTTGTGGAAATGAAAAAAGTTGGCATTCAACCATGTGTGTCAATTACAAACATGAAGATATTATTGTTGGATAAAGACTAACTTGCAACAATAACTCTTTATAGCATAGCCTTAATACCAAAAGGAAAAAATGTTTGATGTGATAATAAAGATGATGTGTAGAAAAATTGTAATATTTTATTTCTTAAACATGCTATTTATTATTCACATGAAGTTGTGTAAGAGGGTCTTTTTGCTGAGAATTATTAGTAGTGATAGACTATGGCCAACATCCTACATCTCTTCATATTCTTGTTATTCCTTTGGGTCATGAGAAGAGGTGACCAAAGGTTCTTTCCTTGTATGGATGTCAATTCATTTTAGAATAATGATATATGTGATGAGTGTTTATTTTGTAGTCATATATATATATATTATATATAATTAATGGCTTTTTATTATAATTATTGTATATGATGACATTGCTATTTTTTGGATGGATGTTGTCAATTTCCCTTAAATTTCTTCACAAACATTGTTTTGAATTTGAATTGTGATATCTTCTTTAATTATATTTTGAAATTGTAATATATTTCACTATGCAATTGAAATAGTAAAATGAGTCCATAAAGGGTGTCATAAATGGAATGAAAAGTGCACTCTACAAGAGGTCAAATTCAAATGCAAATAGGGATATAACCATGGATGCAAACTTGGGAGTAGAATTTGATGTTAAATTACGCACTATAACAAGATGCAAACAAAAACATAAAAAAATGTTTTAAACTAGAAGTAAGAAAAGCTGTGACAGTAGACACAAAGAAGGGAGAAAAACATGGCATGCAAAAGGATACCAAATTGCGCACAAACAAAGATTCAAAAATGGACACTAAGCAAGATGCAAAAAATGACAAACTACTAGATGTAAAATAGGAGGCAGAAGGGGATGCCAAGTTGGGTGGCTAAAAGAAGAAAAAAGGATGCGAATTAAGATGCCAAATCATGATGCAAAGAATTGTGTAAATTTGAGATGAAAACTTGGGTGCAAAAAAGGAAAAAAAAAGGATGTAAAAGCATACATAAAACAAGATGCATAATGAGGCTAAAAAAAGAATGAAACCAAGGATGCCATATTGCATGCCAAAAATGATGCATAATCATATGCAAATTTAGACTCAAACTTAGACATAAAATGATAGAAAAAGGATGAAAATTTGGATGGCAAAAATGATGTAAAATTAGACACCAGAAAGGATAAGAATTGGATGGAGAAAATCATGTGAAATTAGACACCTAAAATTATCCAAAATTGGATGAAAAAGTGGATGTAAATAATGGTGCAACATTGGACACATAAGTAGACACAAAACAAATGTGAAAAAATATGCATAAGAATAGCACAAAATTGGATGCAAGTTGCAATGTTGGATGCAAAAAGTGATGCAAAACTTGGTGCAAAATCAAATGCAAAAGTGGATGTAAAAAATTACTCAAAATTGAATGTAACATTAGACACAAAATGGGATGCAAAGGTGGGCACAACACATGACTTAACATAGGATCAAATATAATATATATTTAAATGTAAATGCCCAAAAGGCTGTAAAATTAAATGAAAGAAATTTTGTTAAAAAAATGCAAAATTGGATGTAGCGAATGATGCAATATATGGTACAGTATGGGATGTTAAAAATGGAGGCAAACCAAATGTCAAAATTAACATAAGAAATGGTCCAAAAAAAGATCCAAAAATGGACGAAAAATGGATGCAAAATTTGGTGCTAAATCAAATTCATCATATGGGGCAAAACTATATACAAAAATAGGTACAAAATTAAAGGCAAGAACTAGTGTAAGACAAGATGTAAACCTCGGTATAAGACTAGATGTAAAAATCAACGCAAAATGAATGCAAGAATTGGCACTAATTTGGATGCAAAATATGGTGTAAACGTGATGAAAATAATGGCTCAAAAATGGAAGAAAAGAATGGGACAAATAGGATGAAAAAAATCATGAAAAATATATGCAAAAAATGGCACAAAACTAGAAGAAAAATTTGTCATAAAACCAAATGCAAATCTTGGTGCAAAATTTGACACAAAAAAATGATACATAATATGGTGTAAAAAAGGATGCAAAATTAGGCACAAAAAATGACGCTTTAAGAAATGTACAATAGAGCTAGATTTAGCACTAGGTTACTCATCCCAATTGTAAAAAAAATGCACTAAAATCTAGCGCTAAATCTAATGTAAATTTCCTATATTGTTGTAGGGACTAGAGGTAAAATGTGCTCCAGAATCAAGTAATAGAGCAACTCATGGTGTAATGGAAGCACTTTGGACTTGATGAAGCCACCTTGAAGATGGAAAAATAAATCAAGGTGTTGTATCCATTTTTCTTTGATAAATAAGTGGATGTATGAGTTGTTATATAAAGATCACTTTTTTTTCTTTTCTTTCTAGCTACAAAAAACATTAAGAAAAATATTCCTTTAACGGTGTTGGGTTTGTAGCACCCCTATGTTAACCCTTAATTTTGTAATAAATTATTACTACGATTGTAAATAAGTTCTAATATTTTCATAGAACTGATGAATGAGAAAGATTGAACCATGATATAAGGAAAGGATGATAGTGGTGTGGGAAAGCATGACTAAGTGCCCACCACCAAACAAATGGGAAAGCATGGAAAGGCATAGGATATTCCCATGTGCCCCACTTCCATGACATGAAGGGAAGGTGAAACAAGCGATCCTATGTGAAGGCATCACAAAAAACTTGGAAAAAAAGAAAGAATGGCAAGAAAAACCAAGGATGAGAAGAGTAGAACATAGTATAAAGAGAGAGTGAAAAAATGCTTTGGAGAAAAGACAAGGATAAATGTAGGAGTAAGGGTTACATGCATGAGAAAGTCTACTCAGACTCATGGCTTGTAATTCCTAGAATTGATGCATGGAAATCGTTGGACAATGGTGTCCAAGCTTGAAAGGTCAATGGGAGACTCAGAGGAGAAATTAGGTGATGAGTGTTTGCTAAAAAGTAATTATAAACCATTGAGTGCTTGTTGTTGAAGCTAATAGATCACTTAGTTATTACCAATTAAGTTGAAAAAACACTCAGCTGCTTATTGATGATGATGACGATCATGGTTAACGTCCACCGAGACCAAACATTAGTCTATCGGACCTAAAGAAACAAATTATTTATTTTGATTTAAGATTTTACTCCTATGCTTAAAAAGCTTGGAGAGAAGCCTCCCAAGCTCACTATAATTTTGACATTGTAAAAGGCTAGGAAGGTTAGTGTTGTAACAAAGATTGTGAAACTGAGATCTAATGTGGTTGTACGTGTTGGGCCGTTAATATGCCATTATTATTATCACTTTTGAACACTTATCCTGCCCATTTCCACTATTCTTCATCATATCATTTGTTATAATTTATCATTTAAATCCGTTTTATAAATGATTTATGATCTTATGAATGAATATTATTTATTCTCCTTTATTTCTAATAAATTGATGATTATGAATTATTTTATCAATGATAGTTCTAATAAGTTGGTTATAAC
>APFE031704920.1:119027-139498 GCA_000404065.3 Pinus taeda | reverse complement strand
TATATTTTCTTGTTGATCAACTGGTTAGAATCAATCCAATTTTGTAAAAGAAATCATGTTGTACTTATCTTTATTGTAACTTCTCTCTGATCTCTCTATTTAAATGAAAACATAGATCAGAGACGGGGATGACTTCAGGATGACTTCAGGATGATTTTTGGGGGATGAAAAATGATGAAGAATGATGGTGGATTATTCATGATAAGATAAGGATTGTTGCATGCTGTAATTCTCAAGCATTTGCTGTTGTAATGATTCCACAATTTGTTGATTAATACATGACTTGGGAGTTGCTGTTCACTATTTTCCTTCTGAAGTAACCCAGCAGCATCCGCTGGCGGCTAAGGGCCCAGCCTCTGGTGGAGTACGCTGCTGCTTCTACTGTATATTATATTCTTTCGTTTTATGCATGGTTTTCTTATCCATTTTATTTGGTAATCTGGTATGTTATATTATTTTACATCACAGCTGTCACCTAATCTCATTTTCTGAGACATAAATATCATATCAATTTTGCAACGCATTGCTATTTCTTTAAGTGCTGATATAAATGGTTTTTACAGGATACTGTTGCTATTCAATTATGGAGTGCCTGTGTTGTAACATTTGACCATTGGTATTATTTTCATCTTAGAAATTATATTTCCTTGCGATTGTTGAATCTATGAACATTGCTGTTCCATTACAAAATACAGTCGTATTCTTTATAACTAAGACTGATAATTGGATTACCATATCAGATTACTATTAAGGTGTGCCATGTGTATTTATATTTGACTTTCCAACATTCTTTCATATTCCATCATTAATCAATGTTGTTCTATTTCCTTGTGCTGTTCGATTCATTCTTAGAGTAAAGATTGCTATTAATTTGACTTTGTTGTTGTTTATTTCCATTAATTAAAGTTTGTTGTTCAGATTCCTTTAATTCTAGTTTGTTGTTCCATTTACGGCCATTCCATTTTAGACTTGTTGTTCCATTTCCTATTTGCTGTTCTATTTTACTTTTTGTCGTTCCATTTACTTGCATTTGCTGTTTTGGTGTGAGAGAAGGTCTAAGGCTGTAGTGAGCCTCAGCAGTCGCTGCCTAGCTCCCAGACCTATGGTCCATGCTCTAATTTCCTTTCCATTAGTTTCTAGAGGGATGGGTTATCGCTTCCGCACCCTTGACTGATAAGTTGCCTTGTGTGATTTTATCATTTTGAAGTAATGGTTTAGAATTCATTTACTTGCGTATTTTAAGCACTATACTGCGAAACATTACTCTTAAGTAAATAGCTGCCTCAGACTGAGTACACTCTTGAAATAAAAAGTCATCCCTAGGTTGATAATTAATGTGAAGGTAATTAGGAGTTTAAAAGACACCTTTTTGTCGCTCCACAGTACGCGGGGCACTCTAAGAGGAAGTGGTTTTCATCCTCGATGTTCCTATTCTCACATATATGGCAGATCCTTTCCATCCATGGCATTTTAGGAACTAGGTAGGGTGGTAATCCACTACGATGCTAGATGAAAAGGGCTAATAAACCACTCAATGCTTGCAAAGCAAGGTGATAAACCACCTAGAAAAAGTGCTACAAGTCCTGCAGCTCTTTTCTTGAAAACACAGTTGTTATACCACTTACAAATAAAACTCATACTCGTAGAAAACTAAGAAATACCCCAATTGAAATTGATTAGAATTCATAAGAAGAAATCCATTAGATCATCGATCTAGCTGAGGGGTGGATATCTACAAGAAATATTGTAGTGTACTTGGCCTATGGTTGGGTGGAGTGTTGAAGTCCCACATTTTGTTTCTAGCCATTTATATCCATTCAAATAAGTGTTATGACTATTGTTTATTTGAATGTGAATGATTACATGATTTTTTTGTTATTGGTTAAAGTATGGCTCTATGTTAACTCCTGAATGGTCGTTGAAAATTGTTGCATGTCTTTGAAGGGAAATATACCTTGAATGTTCTTTTGGTTAAGTTGAAATACTAGTTTTATGTCGATGATATGATTGTCCTTGATTATATATATTCAATTGTGACTAGTTACATGATGACATGTAGATATAATTATTATGATGGTTAGCATGCTTATAATTTGAAAGATTGAATGTTCTTACTTAATATTTCATTTTATTTTGTTATTTTATATTATATGTGTTGCATGCGGATCTTGCTCAAGCAAGGGATCTCTAACATTCAATTAATGTAAATAATTTATATCCTTGGCTTTGTAGAGTCAATGTTATAGGTTTCTAGAGAAAAATGGTCAAGAGTCCTTAGAGTATCTCCATCTATATATATTGAAGGTACAAGCTTGTATTTTAGCTAAATAAGCCTTTAAATTAAATTATCAAAAATAACTTTGGTTTGGGACAAATAGGGTTGTTGTAGGATGAGGATAGTCTTGTCATCTAATAAGAAACTTCATGTGACACCATGCTTCCCTTTTCTTGTGGAAAATGCATCCAAATATCTAGAAATCTGGTTAACTATCACTTTTATGCTTTTGAGAATGGCCAAGATCTAGATTTCTACAAAGAATGGAAAATATCTGAGATGGTGATCACTGGGTAAAATATTGTACAAGGTCAAATGTTAAAGTACCCATACGGTGGGTACAATATTAATTTAATTTAAAAGGTTAAATATGTGTTGGGGTCCAGGGGATTGGATGGTTTCCCGAGGCACAAAGTCATGCGCACCCAAATATGTCTACTACTCGATATACCATAAAATCATGGATAAATAGAAAGTGGTTGGGACCTCTGGGACCTTGGAAGAAGTTGAGGTGTAAGGTTCCATGTAGGCTAGGTAAGACTATGTGGATGCCAAGTAGAAGGTGATGTGGATTTATGTTGATGTGGCACCTATGCGGCGTGATATCTGGAAAGAAAGAGAACCCTTTTTGAAGGGCCAAAAGTCAGTTTTTGGATGATATGTGGCACCATTAAAGGATGCCATGTGGTAGGGTGACATTATTATGATGGCAACAAGAGGTGAAGGAGACAACTTACGTCACTCTGAATGTCCAGTACTCCACATGCCACCATGGTTCATGCCTGTCAGAGGTAACAGATGGTGTGATGTCAATTCAACTTTGTGGGATGGGAAAATTCCTATTCAGTGACATTTGTTGTGTATTTTGTCTAGTTCCTGATGTTCACCTCTTTCTTTAATGCAATAGTGTGATAGTTATAGGCATAGTTGATAGATAGATCTATATGACAATCTACTTGTAAAATAACATAAAATTTATTGTCTTGACATGCCAATTCTGAATGGGAATTACTTCTCACCTTGATGTTGGGCATGCTAGTGTAGTAAGAGCCACATTGGTATATTAGTGACATGTTAGGGCCACATATGCCACTTTGAAGCACCACGTGGTGGTACATGATGATGTGGCAAGATTAATGAGAAAATATTCAAATGGGAAAAAATTTCAATCCATGAGTCGAATTGAGATATAAATTATATCACCAGAAGGCTATTAACGATTCGATTGTGATATTGAATTTTTTTTTTAGTTTGAAGAAAGTTGAAAAAGAGAATTTTTCTAATCTCATCCTCATAACATTCCTTTGAGATTGGGTTAATTTTGATGTGACACATTCCACTCCCTAAGAATAACCCAAGGCGGTGGGATGGTGTACGACATATTAAAACTTCGAAACAAATTATTTAATTTTTAACTTTTAACACTATGATTTAGAATATAGATTTAAAAATATATGATTCCCAATAATATTTAAATTATGAAGATAAAATTGATTTGAAAATGAGTCAAATAAGTTTATTTTATAGTCATGGCTTTTAGACACGTGGTATTGCATAAAATGAAGCCTATAAATAGACTTGAAATCATCCATTTTAAGATGCAAGAAGTGAGTGAATTAGGGCTCACGGTGTTGACATATTGACCATCTTTAGAAAAATAGTAATTGAAGCTTCATGGCTAGTTTTTCCCTAGTTATGCTTCTTCAAGATAAATCATCTGTGTGGTTTATGCTTGTCTTACTAATTTATGTTTATTTATTATTTATCTCTTGTAGTTTATTTCCAAAAATGATATCAAAATTAGGTTTAATCTAGACTCACCGAGGAGAGTGGTCTACTAATTGTGCTAAATAACTATGGTGTGCACCATGACATAATTGTCAACTTACAAAGCTACCATTTCAAAAAAAAAAAAATCCAAAAGGAGCAATTTTGAAAGTGTCAAAAAACAAGTCTTTCAAAACATGTTTTGAGTATGCAAAGAGCAGTGACAACAACTAGAAATAGAGACTAAGTTCAAGCTGGAGTTGTTTATGCCAAGGATTTTGGTGGCACGATGAGAGCATTGAATTTGAGAATGTGAGAAGTAAATTATTTTGGAGATGAATTTTTTAATTACATGTAAATGGGCATAATACTATAAGATTTGGTGAGGCATGCACACCATTTATAGAATGATAGGGAGGGTGTGTGAGTTTTATATATTGTATCTAAAGAATTGAATTGATTCAAATTTAAGGGAAGGATTATTGGGTAAGTTTGACTTCTTTATACATTCAATGTTGATTAGTCTACATTCATGGTTTTTAGGCACATGGTTCTAGTGATCCATGCTATGTTTCCTGTAGTATTTTACACAATTAAATTTATAAATATATTATTAAACATATTGTTAGGTTTATTTTGGCCAAGAATAATTGATTTATTACAAAAAAAAATTTCCCTATTCATGGTATTCCAAGTTAAATCAAGTGTGTGATTTTGTGATGCTAATTTACTCTTTCTCTCTAATAATGTTTATCTCTCACATTGGTATCAAAGTTACGGTTAACCTAAACTCTCTAAGGGGAATGGTATAATGTCAATGCTAAAGAAATATGGAGTTCCATGTGAAATGGTTGTTGATTCAAAAAATTTCGTGAATATTCCACTAAATAGTTTGTCACAACGGATCTGATAATAATATATTAAAATATTTAATTTTACACTATTACAGTTTTATTAAAATTCTAGATATATAGATTTAACTATAATTAGTGCATGCACGTGAATGGAAATTATGTAGAAAAGTATTTAATAGAAAAATAAGCTCACACACACACATAAGACACAAGATATTCTCTATGGAAAACCTTTTCTAGAGAAAGCCCGGCTGGAAGGTGAAGCCACTCCACTCTCTTTCAATGTCTAAAAATATGGTTGTAGGCACAAAAAAGTATTTCCTATGGCCCATGGTCTGCTATAGTGCACATATCCTCTTTGTGTGCTCTACCTCCAATCTCTCTTGGATATCTTTCCTCATTTATGGAATAAAGTTCTCTCGAAAGAATGGAATGTCTCTTCCTTCTAGTGGCTTGGTTATAACACAACCCTACTAGTGGTTAATTTTCACAGCACCAATCCTTAACTATAGTTACAATATAGACTCTTCTAGAGTATTTTACATCAAAAACATGTGTTTATCCCCTTATCCATGAATAATGGGGACTGACGCAACATCCTCCCAAATTATAGGTGTGAAAACAAGAAGGTCAACTTTTCAGTGGCATAATGTTTGTATATAGACTCCAATTAACACACTTCTTGCATCATTGAAAAAATATATGTATGTGTGTAGAATATCATGAAAAAACGGTGCATTACAGAAGAAATTTTTTACCCAAAAAAACATCATTTTATCCCTCAAAACATTCCCTGAAGGTTTCTAACCTTGTTTTTTCAAAATAGGCCTGCCAGTAAAATCGGTCCCATGAGCTCATTCCTCCATTTTTTCCACTCTGAATGCATCGAGATGAATGAAAAAAATATAATGATCCACTCTGGATCAGTTTTTGAAGAAGTTATTTTTTAGAAAATGAGAGAACAAGTCTCTAATAGGAGGTTTAGAGCATGCAAGGAGTAATCACAAGAACCAAAACTAAAGATTAAATCAAGCTAGAGTTCCCTATGAAGAAGGATTTTGGTTTCACAAGGAGAGAACTGAGTGTGAGGTCAAAGAAAAGAGGGTTGTGACATAATTGATGGGACAAAAAAAATAACTTTGAAGATGGAAAATTTTTAACTACATGTAAATGAGTATAAGACTGTAGAACCTAGTGAGGCATGCATACCCCTAGTAAAATAATAGTTGAGCTCATGCAAATTTATAGATTGGATCCAAATAATTTCCTCAAGCCAATGTTTAAATGGTGGAATTTTAGATTAAACTTGACTCGAGAATGAGTCAAAGGATTCTATTCTAAAATCATGGTTTTTTTGGCATGTGGTACTGGCAACCCATCATATTACATTTAATGAATCCTATAAAATTCTTGGAATTCTTGTTGTAAGGTGGCAAAAGTAATCGAGATAAGGCTCACTTGGTCGATAAATTGGTTATATTTTCCAAAATCATAATGAAGGCTTCATGGTTACTGTTTCCCCTGTTGGGGGTTTTAAAAATAAATCCTATGTTTGATTTATATGTGTTGTTAGTTTATGTTTTTTAATGAATTTTGTTCATAGTTTTTCTAAGATGAATGAGAAACTTAAAAGACATTAGAAAAGGAGGAAATTAATTTTTAATAACTAAAAATAATTTATTGTGAGTCCCAAGCCCAAATCAATGTTCAAAAACATGTTGTAAACACTCAAGTGCATGATAATCATGCTTAAATGCATTGCACAATTGTTGAAAGAAATGTGATTAGGTTGTATAGAAAGTCATAGCCTACTTCTTATATACTTTGGATTCTTTCCAAACATATTTTTTAGTTGATTTTTTGTAGAATTCGGAAGGATTTGTTGGAATCATAAGTTTAGCTATGAAATGTATAATTCGAGTTTCTGAAGGGGTTTTCAAGGTGTTAAATCCATATATACAAAAAAAATCCATTTTAAACAATAAAATATCACAATTTAACTAAAAATTATCGAAATATCCGAAATGTATAATAGTTAGACAACATTATAAAAACATATAATACTGAAATTAGAGTTCTTTTTGGAAGGTGAAAAAAATCTGGAAAAATTATGACTGCTCAAATGCTTCTATGTTTCTCCATTCTGGACATGCTACTCGGTCATCGTCGCTCAGCTGGGGCTGGAACTTTCTTTTGTAGGCATGCCACACAATGGAGAATCAAAAAAATGATATTATAATGGAGTCATCAAGGGCAAGCTTGGAGATAATATTGAGGAGGTGTGCCCTGGTTATTGTGTGACATGGACATAATTTTTTCCCAGATTGTAGATGCAACATATCGAGTCCAGGAGTTGTTAGTGTTGAGATCAATGCAATCAGTGTTCTCACAAAATTTTCTACTAGGAAGCAACAACTAACAATATGTTATCGCTTTGTATGGTTTTACCACTGGTGCCCTTGAGGTCTCCAAGCATGGGAACCGCGAGTCTCTTGAATCATACAATGATGGATATGGAGGTTTTCAGTTTCTCCCTACCAATATGATGTCTTTTTCTCAATCAAGAGGGCCAAAGAAGAAAAAATCATATTGGTCACTCCGAGCTTCACGAGTATTCTCTTAACTGGCTCACATAAAGTTTAGACTTGGACTCAAAATTGACCTAAGGAGAAGCAGTGATGTCATTAATGGAGGACTTTATTTCTTATAGTGGATAAATAAAATATATCTTACAAGTAAATAGCCATCCTATTACTCTATTGCTAGATGTTTTCCTCTACATTTTTATACTTCTTTGATATACCCTATTCTTTCGAACCATGTGTTATTGGGGCCATTATTGAAGTTGCGGGAAGTTTTACTCTATGACCCACCCTCCTGTGGTGTTTCCCCTTTTCTTCAGATCGAGTGGATAGAGTATGAAACTTTCCATATTTTTCTTAAAAGCACATTTTTCATTAGAAATACAGATTTAGTCTCCTCTCTATTGTAGACTGTTGAACTAAAATTGGGAATATCATTATTGTTTTAATGTCTGCAATTTGGTGGGAAGGTCCAATAACATTGTACATATATAAAATACTACAATCTCACAAAAAAATTCAACTATAATTTTGAGCTCAAATGGGGGTGTTCATAGTGCTAGGACACCAAATGAAACTCTAGCATTATTTAAGGATGCAGTACAAGGGAAGGCTACTACCCCTACATATTTGAGCCAAATTATTCTAGGACCCTACATATTGGACAAAATGCACCAATTTCCATCTATGGAGATCAATAACTCAAAGTTATCTTCCCTTTTTTGGACTTAGTCTAATGCCACTATTTGTAAATTCAATGGCCACTGGCCTAAACCTAATTCTTCATTTCACTCGGTGTTCACCTCTTTGACAACAAATTGATACATATTTCTATGTTCTAAAGGATTCTTCATAGTCCAATTTGAAGCTCAAAAGGATTTGGATTTTTTTCAAAATAAATTACCATGTTTTTGAGGTAGAGTTGTTTTATCTATCACTCCACGTTTCCTTAGTTTTGATGCTACAAATATGGTGGTCACAGCGATGTTAGTTTGGGTAAGCATCCAAACCTCCCACTTCCTTTCTGGTATCACCATTTCTTGAAGACATAGGAAATACACTAGGAAGATTCTAAAAAATGAATTTGGACAGAGAATGACCCCTTCACCTTTTCCATAATTCGTGGAGGGTTACCAAATAACATAACAATGAAATATTGGCACTTTCAGTGGTCTAAAATTCTATATTATGAGAACATGAGATTCTGATGTTGAATATGTTTTCAAATGACTCACTTATAGAACACATGCCCACGGGATAAGAAGAATCCAAAAGAGAAAAGGAGAGAGATAAATAGGCCAAAAGGATGGCATTTTTCCAAGCTTCCCCTCCAAATAATGAAGAGGAAGAAAAAAAAGAGACTCAACAAGTTCAATCAGATGTCAAAATGAATGGGGACATCGAGGCATAGTTAGGGCTTGACATTTAGAAGGATCCTCTACTAGTTTGTCTTTAGACTCCATTAGAGCATCAAAAAGATATGATGAACAAAGAGGATGGAAATATGTACACAAAACACATCCACATATTAGAAATACTAGATTCAGATGAAGAGCATCCTTTCACAGTTTTTGCGAGTAACTTGATTCTTCTGGATCACAAAGATATGGAATGTCTTAAAGCATACAAAAGAACAGAAACAAGGGAAGACAAATGTCTCCATTACTTGATATTCCCACTTTATATTTAATTTTTTCTTTTTAGTTTTTAGTATTTTGTTCCTTTATATGGCTTTTGGCCACACTTTCCCAATGCTATTAAGCATATGTAAATATATTTTTTTACACAAAAGGATCCATGTAGATCCTTGATGAATGCACATGTATTTAGTGTGTATATACAAAATGTATTTTATTTTCAATCATGAATGGAAATACTAGTTTCTTTTTGCAAGAAAAAAAATACATGTAGCATTGACATTGAAATGTGCTTTAGTCATATTAATATATGGTTTAGCTATATTCAATCATATTAAAATAGGTTTTAAATGAGTGTTAGGGTTTTGTGACCAAAATGTTATTAATAAGGAGTTTGGAGAATGGCACATTCATGCTTGGTTCAACTTCGTTCTGTATTTTGTGATATGAGTATTGGGAATATAATCTATTTTCTAAATATTTGTTTAATTTTTATTATTATTATTATTATTATTATAAATAATGAGTTTGGAAAGTGGGGCACCTAAACATAGTACAACTTAGTTTTTTTCTTTGTGATATGAATTTATAATTTTACTATATATAACTTACTATGTATATTCTATAATAATTTCTATTATATTAGTAAAAAAATCAAACTTTTATTTAGAATTTTAAACTTCATTAAATAGTAAATTAACTTATTTAGTAAATTGGTATACTTTAAAACATTATTTTATATAATTCATATTATTTTATATTTTACATTAAAAATATGTTTTGAATAGAAATTGGTGATTGAAGTGATTTATTTATACCTGTTAGGTTCGTATACAAATAGGTTTCCTCTTTCATGATTGGCAGTGGAAGGGCTAAATATGTTCATCATTGCAGGCTGCAAAGGTTCCATATTTTGGGCACATGCTATGAAAAAATTAAAAAATGAAAAGAGGGTATGCCTTAAAAGAATAATCAAAAGGCAAGAAAATCAAGTGGTCAAGAGAAAAGTGAATATGAACCCCAAACTAAAGACCAGGAAAGTGGCCAGTCAAAATGCCACTACTAGCTTTTGGGCAGTATCATGCTCTGCAAATACTGCTGCTAATCATACTTGATGGATGGCCCAATAATTTAAACTGGACCAGCCATGGTTAAATTGCTTGCTGCAGAATAGAGAATGTTCCCTGACCAAACAGCTCAAGCTTGGCAGATGACTAGCTAGGTAGAGAAATAAAGGTGCCCAACTGCTTAATCTGGGGCCTTGGAAGAAATAAGGGTAGGTTTTAGATAGGAGGGCAGTCAAAAGAAAAAGAGGACAATCAGGGTCTGCTAATTCAAGTGCACCCACTTTAAATGAAGAAAAAATGTTAGGATTACTAGGATGGGTAAGTAGTGCAAGGTTACAAAAATGGAGGGCCATCACCAATTGGCTTACTAAGAGCAAAAACTCATGCCACTCAAGGCATTGGCATCAAAAGTAGAGAGTGGATGACAAGCGTTGGAAGCATGTCTAATTTCCCCTATTTTCCCCCAAAATTCATTTTACTAACACCCCCAAGGGCCTTGAGATATGCTCAGGTTTCCAATTCCACTTCATTTCATGACAAACTACTTGATCAAACCATGAGGTTCAGACATGAAAAGAAGCCACATTTTTTGTGTAAAAAATATTTCTCATCATTTCATTTATCCTCAAAAATCCTAAGTTAAGTTTTACCTATTATAACTTAGCTTTACCCCTTCATTCACCTCACAAAGCCATATTAACCACTAATGTACTATTTAGCTCCCTAACTTCCCCCTTTCCCTAATTCTATTAGAATCTATGGAAAATCTCCCAAAAAATAGCTATAAATACCCTCCCCCTAGCATTATAGCTATATAACCCTTCCTTGGGGAAATATTAACCTATCTGGGGTTAGTATTAACCCCTTTTGTCCCTAAACTATGGCTTCTTTTCAAAAACCTATGGTTAAAACCCAAAAAATCTAATACCCCGCCCTCATTTACCCATTTACCCCTTCTTCCGCCCAAAACCCACTTTATTATAAAGTTTTTTTATATATAAACATTTTAATAAATGGCGCTCCTAACCCTTGAAACCCAAAATTCCTAAAGTTTTTACCCCACCCCCCCCGCACCCGCCCCCCCCCCCCCGCGCCCAATTTAATTAAACATATTTTAATATATTGGGGAGGGTCCCCCTTACAAAACACGCCGGCATATCACCATCGCCGCCAACCGCACGATCTTCCGCCCCGCCCATCCAACGGTGGGCGGTCAATCTTGTACACAACCCGCCTGACCTTTTGCGTCTGGGGGATGGGCGGTATTGCGCGATCCCCCGCCACAGGTCAGGCGCCCGCGGTGTTCGCTGCCCCCCCTCGAAACCACTTACCGCCCTCAAGACTTCTGAGGAAACCACTTACCACCTTCCCCCCTGCGCTGACGTCACGCCCCCGTCAGCATGACGTCACCCAGCCTTGCTGCCACCATGCCTCCACATCACATCCGTGTCACCCGTCACCCTGTCCACCCTGACCCCGTGTCACTGCCACCTGGGCACCCACGTCAACTGCCACGTCACCCATCCGTACCCGGGCCCATGATGACGTCAGCATGATGTCATCACCAAAAAGGCGCCAATATGCCAAAAATGCATAAAAAGGCGAGAATTAACCATTATTTCACATTATTTTTTATGATTTTCGGAGCTCCTCTGCATGCGAAAATCAACATGCAACGGTCAAAACTCAAAAGCCACCCGCCAAAGTCGCTGCCGCCTCCATTATCAACCCGAATACCTGCAATTCAACCGGTGCAAATGCCTCCCACACCATTAAAACTAGGTGTTTGCCGCAAGCGTCTTCTTTACCCACTGTTCTCCTTTGCTATCCTAATTTCCTGCATAAAAACTCTGTCAAAAGCTCCACATTGATAAATTCACCACTGAAATTTACTGAAGAAGCCGGTGAAACCCCTGTGCAACAAAAAAGCTTGAAGAAACCCGTGCCCCTTTATAAAATTCACCATTTTTACCACAAAAAGCAATTGAAGGAGTCGAGCTACCGGCTAGAAAACTGATTTAGCAGTTCCCTCACCCCTGCTAAAGAAATTCCCTGCAAGTAACCAGCTAATTAGCTCAACACACTCTAGTTGTTCAAAAGAGAGTGCCCCACAGATTCATTAAGCTTGTAACAACCTCCTTGCACTGCCAAACTACTCACTGCAAACAGAGATCAGCAAGCATTCCTCAGCATTTACATCGAGCTTGAAATACAGTAAACATCCAGCTAAAACTAGACAATGGCCACTCCAGCTGCTCTGGATGTAGCTCCTATAAATCCACCTAACAAAGAACTGGAAGCTATGCCACTGGTGGAAAGTGATGCCCTCATTACAGACTTTGTGGCAGAGAGGGATCACTTACAAACATATTGCCAGCTAAGAAACAGTCACTTGGACAAGAGTGACCTGTATGGCATCTGGGAATCCAATCTACCCACCTACTTCCTGCCTTCTGTGAACATTTTCCCTGTGAACATTTTCCCTGAAGTCATCCACCTCTGTGCAGAAAACTATGACCAGAAACTCAGATCTGTGAAGTCTCCATCCAGGAGCATCCTCTTTTATATAACACCAGATTCCATCAACCAAATGCTCAACTACAAGCAGACCCGGCTGCTATACCCCTTCTCCATGAACTACTTTCTATATGAGGGCTCCAAACTCTCTAGCACAGACATTGCTGCAATAGCCAGAAAATTCATGAAGGCAGACTGCCAACCTTCTGGGTCACCTCCTTTTTCTTATGTAGATTTCAATGAGGTTGGAAAGCTGCTGGTAGATATGAGAACCTCTGTGTTGGGGTTCACTACAAATAAACATGTTGATCTAACTGTGTTGGTCATGCTCTCTGCATACAGCCTTGTGAAGCCTCCTTCTATGAAGTACAATTATGCCAAATATATTGCCAATAAGATACATGATCAATTGTCAAGACATAAGAGGGAGGCAATATTCAACTATTCCCAATACATCTATCACCTATTCTTATACTATCAAACAGATTGCTTCCAGTGCTCAATCAAGAAGCTAGACTCACAGGGTGAGAGGAGGTCTGTTATCTTCTGGTATTCAGTCTTCCACCAAGTCCAGAATTCCCCCTACTCATACTGTGAATTCATTGATCAGTTTGTGTATCCAGTCACATGCCTCTTAAAGAGGATCCCTCCTATTAGATTGTCCAAGGATATGCAGAAAATCTTGCAGCTATCCAGGAGTTACAAGATAGGTGATTGGTACTTGTACCAAAATCACACAGTCGTCAGAATCTATGGTTGTGAGCTATGTCCCTACAGGCTCCCAAAATATGTGCCTATGAGGCTATTTGCCCTGGATTACTACAGACAGCTTATAAACTTTGATCTGACACACTTCCACAGTGCAAAGAAGAAAGCCAACCTAAAGTTCAGAGACCACCTAGGCCCATTTGTCATGAACAAGAAAGACGGTTGGCAAGAAGCTGATCAAATACTAGAGCAACAGCTCAAACTCAAAAGAAGCTTCTGGTGGGTCCCTTATGACCCTGAAGGTTTCATCAGTGCCAAGAGGGTCAAATATAGGCTGCTAGCCTATAAGCATTGCCCATACCCAGAAATACAACACTTTGTTAACCAAGATGAATGGGTACCTGACTCAATAGTAGAATAATTGACTCAGGAAGAAAAAATTGAGCAGACTGTAAAGGACTTGGAAAAAACTCTTGACTTAGATTCTTGTCAACAGGTCTTGTTCAAACAAGCAGTCCAAGCAGGAGAAGGAACTTCTACTGCTCCAGCTGTACAAGACACCCAACAAGCTCCAACAGCAACAACTACAACAAAGGGAAAGGAGAAGATGGATGAATAGCAAGAGGTAGAGGCAGGGCAGCCCAGCACATCAAAGGATCAGTAATCAGAGCAAGCCCATCCACAACAAGCTGAACTACCTCAAACCCCAGTTTTGCAGACTCCTCTCAATGATGATAGAGGAAAAAAGAGAGACAAAGAGGAGATCACACCTCCAACAGGGTCATCACAGCAACCAAAGGCCAAGAGGCCGAGGATAGACCCTGAAATAGAAGAAGGAGACATAAGTGAAGAACGGGTAGAAAGCCACAACAAAGAAAGGAAAACAAGCCAGCAGACTGCCACTAGCTCATTTCAGCTAGAGCAGGCCCAGCAGCATACCACAGAGGTGTCCTCCTCAAGACAACAGGGCAAGAAACCAGTTGCAGTCAAAGAAGGCTTCATAGAGATTAAGGCACAGAATGAATTGGTGAGAATATAGCTCTATGAGCAATTCTTGAAGACAACTCCAGCCAAAAAACAAAGGCTGATGGCTGCCTATGATCTGAAGGAAGAGAAGATGATCTTCACCCACCTGAAGCCTAAAGTCCCACATCCAAAGACCCCAGCAGAATACTACAGAACAAACCTGGAGGTCTTTTCCAAAGACATACACCCCATGGATCAGATTGAACTGCACAAATAGACTGGGGAAATGGTGTATGCAACACTTGCTGACAGGGCAATGCTGGCCCATCAGCTAAAGGAAGCCCTGAAGAACACAAACAGGCAGCTTGATTTTGAAAGATTGTCTTCCTCTGCAAAAGACAATAGGATAAAGACTCTAGAGGACATAATAGTTGATTTGGGACATGACCCAAAGGATCCGAAGGGTGTTAGAGCCCTTATGAAGAAGAAAGAGGATGACATCACTGCACTAAGAAGGCAGGCTAAATTGCCTCCTACCATTCACCCTCAAACAACAGAACTTGCACAAGAGAAGCAAGTAGATGATGCTGTGGAGCTGCTTCTGGTTATGAACCAAAGAATATTACAAATGGAGGCAGAATTAGAGAAAGCACTGCAGTACAAGAAAGGGGAATCAGCCTCCCAGCCCCCTCAAACATCAACAAATCTTGGACCTGCCCCTCCCACACAGGCAACAGTAGTCCCTCCTGTTATTCCAGCACCTACCACAGCTACATCAGCAACAGGAGCAACAGCAGAAGCTACAGCAGCAGCAAAATCCAGCATGAGCATGGAGGAGTTGATGAAAGTTGTTAAAGAGCTTGAAACTCAGGTCACTGAAATAAATGATGCTAAAGATAGACTGGCCAAGCTGGAGACCAGTTATGATAAATCTAAAATGACAGTGGTAGGAAAACAAAGAGAAATAAAGGCCTTAGAGGCCAGAGTGAAATCCCTGGAAAAAGAGTTGCTGCTAGGTAAAACCCTAGTAGAAATAAAGAAGATTATTTGGGCCAAAATTGGCCAATCTATACAGGACCAATGCAGGTCCATTCAGGCAATTTTTGAGCAGGTTGAGCTGATAGATGTAGCTCATGTGGAAATACAGAGAGCCAGGAAAGCCCTGGGAATAATGCCCGAGCAGGCCACCAGAATGATTCATTTCCTCAATAATCACACTAGAGAGGAATTGGCTGCTCTAGAAATAAGCAGCAGAATAGATACAATCGTGACAGCCAAAAAGGTACTAACCTTGAGGAATTTTACTCAAACTTTGGAGAGGAATTGTCAGGAGATGAAAGTAGAGATAGATGAATTTAGAGCAAAAATGACTATACTACAGGACAAAGGACTGCCAAGCCTAATGACTGGCACAAGACAGCTACTGTCATATAATCAGTATATGACAAGGATCAACAATTATGTTGAAAACCAAATAACAACATCCAGCAGCTCCACAGAAGAAACAGGGCCTCCCTCTGGGCAGTCTCTCTATGACAAGCTGGAAAATCTGTTCTTTATTGAACATGAAATAAATCTTCTGTTCAAAGTCCCTCCAAACTTTTACAGACATTCAAAGGCAGATGAAACACTAGTAAAAATGAAGAGGCATCAGCTACCTCCAGCTAATTGGTGGCAAGCAATGCTGGAGATTTTGCCCTGATAATTCCACTTTGCTTTTTCCTTTTTTGAGAAAAATCAAAGTTTTCAAGTCACGGTACAGGTCAGCAGAAAGGTCAGCAGGCAGATCAGCACACAGGTACAGCAAGCAGCCGTACAAGTGACTCAGCAATGCACCCAGACAGCAAGCTCAATTAACGTAGAGTTAAAGGCACAGATACAACCCACTTTCTAGAGCCATAAAGTCAAAAGCTGTCTGACAGAAAGATAGCAGCTATCTCAGCATTAAATGCTATATTTATGTTTTCATTTACTTTTTGTAAGAGAGTTAGTGGTGCAATTTATTGCACAATAACTCTCTACTGAGATATTTTGTACCCTATTTTGTATATATATCCCCTCAGATAACGCATTGAGGGTCGGTTAGTTTAATTCTTTTTGAAGAGCTCTATTGTATTCAGGAGATATTTTTTGATAATACAAATTGTTGATGGAGATTTCTGGTTCTTAAGCTATCTGAAGATGGAAATGAATGGCTCTGTCTAGTTGCAGAATTCCTGTGTCATGTGCTGAAGCAATAAGTTTCTCTGAACTGTGTATGTGTTTTCTGTGTATTCTATAATTCTTATGTTTCCATAATCTTAGTAAGTAGAGAAAAAGAATAGCCTAGGATTTGTTTCAAACACCCTATGCTCAATCTCTATTTCTAAATATGTTTTCTTCTATATTAGCCATAGATATGAATTCTTAATTGCTCATGTCTAAACTAATCCTGTCATGGTGAATATTGTTTAAGAATTCTTAACTGTTCTTAAGAAATACCTTCATGTTTCTTTATTTAGCATAGTGAAAGATTCTTAATTGCCTTTCACTCACTAATTCCATAATTTCATCAAAAAATCTGGTAAATTGTTTCACATATGCCTAACTTGCTCTGCAGCAACACTCTGTCTTCATAAATCCACTTTCAGCAGCACAAATAGCTCAACTCCATTGCCCAATGGAATAAACTGTCCTATGATCTGTATCTCAATTCTATCTGAATTCACCAACCCACCAAATTCAAACAAAACAGTACACCATAACTAGCCTAAAAACATTCATCAACAAAGCTAAACTATAAAGAGAGATCCCTCTCTGGTTGCAGGTGGGCTAGGACCTATAGCTAAAATATTGGTCAGTGGTTACCTCAGCCGTATTCCCTTTAGGTAGCAGGGAACAACCTGAGTGATAACATTAATGGCGACTCACTGGGGAACTTATGTCAAAATACCGAGTGAAAGGAAATAAGCTTCCTGTCTAAAAAATCCTATCATAAGATACTAGGGAAAGAAAAATCAGAAGCTGGCTCCAAAGAAGAAATCTTGTTATACTAGGTCCAATCCTGACCCTAATCCCCCAACTATCTTTGAAAACCCCAATTTAATCCCCAAAATCTTAAAAAAACAAAAGCAGCTAGGGGAGCTCTCAGATTCAGATACTGAGCCAAATCAGTAGAGCTATATTCCCACTCCTGTCAATGCATCTGTTCACCCTCACACTACCCCTGCTTATCCTAGTTCTTCATCTACTTCCCAAGGTAGTTTCCCCACTCCCCCATCCCCAACACACCTCACTCCTGTTATCCCTGTTGTTCTAGCTGTCCCACTCCTTCTTGCTGCCCCTTTTATCCCTGCAAATATGGCTAGATATGCTCTTAGTCCTGCCTGCAAATCCAGGGGCAATGCCCAAGACATCAGAGGAAAATCACTACTTGATGGAACTGGCACTTATACTGCCCACACACACTAGAGGATGTAGGACTATTTTGAGACTATGAGTAGATGATGAGATGTAAGATGAAAATTTTTGTGCAAAGTTTGACAGGGGATGTAAGGAATTGGTTCAGGTCTCTGGCTGCAAACTCTATAGTCAATCCTGATGCCTTATACCTAAGTTTTTTAAACATATGGGAAAAGAAGAAAGACCCCCTACACATACTAACAAAGTATGATAATTTGAAAAGGGGCCCACAAGAGACGGTTCAAGATTACTGTGCTAGGTTCAATAATGTATATAACGCTATCCCTCAAAACTTGAGACCTCCTCCTGATCTAGCCTTGATCAAAATTTCCTGATGGATTTGACCCAGACATGGCATATCAATTAAGAGAAAGAGCTCCTCCAAGTCTTGCAGACATGCAGAATATAGTTGTAAGTGTAGAGGAAAACCTGATTGCCAAGAGAACCAGAGCAAAAAATGAGAGAAGGACAACATTCAAAGAGGAACCCTCAACCTTTGACAAAAAACTAGATGCAATCATGAAGGGTATGGAAAGGTTGGGATATAGAGTTGAGACCATGGAGATAAAGTCCTCTTGGGAAGGACAAACAAGGAACACAACTAGGAATCCCAATTTTAGAAAAAACCAAAACCCAAACGCTGGGAGAACTAGTCCTGATCAGAACATCAGACCTCCATTTCAAGAAAATTATGCAGAAGCCTCAACCACTAGTGAACAAATAGGAGATCCCCACATCAATTTATTGGGTCTGGAAAGCGAAGAACAGGTATTCTTAACACAAGATGATCAACAGGCCCAAGACTACAAACAGTTCCAAGCAAAATCTAGTGAGTCATTTGATTTCAGAGAAGGGTATGACACAACAGTCTATGAAGTACACAACCAATACAAGTTAAGGAGTAGAACAATAGATGTACCTGAGAATACCAAATAAACACACACCAAATTACCCAAGAAAACTAGTGATAAAGCTGCATTAACACAGTCCTCAGATAAAAAACCTCACAAAGAGGTTACAGTGGAAGATGTATCTGATATACTGCCCCCAGTAAAACCTACACCCACACCACTTCTTCCAACAGAAATTTTGGGTAAGCCTCTAGAAAACAGAGCCAACCCAAACATATCCCAAAACAACATGCCTAATCAGGACATGCTCACCAAAAATTCAGCAGAAAAGGAAACATTTGTTGCTCATAATGTGAAAGTTCAGATGGAAAAACCTTTCAATCTTGAAACAGAAATTGGCAAACTGAAAATTGCAATCCCTCTGTCTGAACTAGCCAAACATGAGGTCTTCAGACAACAAATTAATAGATCATTGCAAGTACCAGAAAATAGGGATGCAGTCAACATTCTGGATGACCAACCCAGAACTGATTTTTGGCTCAGAAGTCAATGGCAAATCAGGGGATGGAGGAACTCCTCCATTCTATGTAAGCCTAAACATTCATGACAGAGTATTACACAATGCCATGTTTGACTCAGGGGCCTCTCATAACCTAATGCCCAAATCAGTAATGGAAAATCTTGGATTAGACATCACTAGACCCTATAAAGATTTATTTTCATTTGATTCCAGCCAGGTAAGATGTTTAGGCCTGATCAAAGACCTCTGTGTATCCCTAATCCAATATCTAGCCAAAACAATTCTAATGGACGTAGTAGTGGCTGACATTCCACCTAAATATGGTATGCTCCTATCAAGATCTTGGGGTGCCAAACTCCAAGGATCTTTGCAACTAGACATGTCATATGCCACAATTTCATTCTTTGGCTAGCCAAAGAGACTGTACAGAGAGACACTCATGAAATATGTGGTCAGCAGCCAGGATAAGCCCCAAAATTTCCCAATCTACTCCATCCATTCAGATATGGACTCCTTCATACTATACAATGCTAATATATGCCCCAAAACTGAGCTCAAGCTCCTAGAAACAAAGGAAACCGGGCATATGAATGAACAATCCACTGTTTCAGAACAAAGGATCACTGATGTAATCAAAACAACAAAGTCTACCAATAGGTCACAAGAATCACCAAAACTAGACTTACCCACAGAACAAATCTGTAAGACAATTGAAACCAACATTGATCAAGAAACCTTGTGGTATTTAGAATTTGATAGGTCAGTAAATAAGCTTGGAGCAGGAGCAGGGGTATGGATACACAATACTCAAAATGACCATGCTCTAGATCATGCATATAGGCTTAACTTCAGATGCACAAATAACATGGCAGAATATGAAGCCCTCCTACTAGGTCTCAAACTGATTAAGAATCTAGGAATGACCAAAGTCTCCATATTGGGGGATTCAAACTTAATTATCCAACAGATAAAGGGAAATTTTGTCACAAACGATCCCAGGTTAAGTTCTTATAGGTTTGCAGTAACAGACTTTCTCAACAACTTCCTAGAATATCAGCTCACCAAAATACCTAGGAACCACAACTTGCATGCTCACAGTCTAGCAACCTTTGCAAGCACCTGTAAACTTCCTTTTGGGCCTAACCACCAATTCATTGCTAAGATCAAACACATCCCTCTGTCCTAGACAATGTAAATAATTGGCAAGTATTTGAGAATGACACTCAGATAAACAATTTTTTAACCATGAAGGAGGAATTCTCAAACTTAAACATTGACACAAGCAT